>MU223093.1:342333-363656 GCA_018584345.1 Thuja plicata | reverse complement strand
TATATGAGTTTTTGTATTAATGACATGGAATGTATTTAATAGATTTCTTTGGGTCTATGTAGGATGCTTTCTAGCATGCCTTTATATGATTACTAAGAACTTTTAGGATGCAAATGCAAGCTGCAACTGTCAGAAATAGGATCACAATGGTGAGGGAAAATATATAGAGGAGAGAAGGCATGAAAGATAATGAGGAGCTTAGAGAAATGCATAAGTGGAGACATAAAAAGTGTTGCAGGAGGGAGAATACATAGTATATTAGGAGAAAATACTATAGAGCATCTCAAGAAAAAATAAAGAGCAACTAAGGGAAAAAAAATTACAAAGCAACAAAGGGAAATCCCAAATAATGAACTTCATGACTAAGCCACTAGATCCATTTGAATGTAGAATAGGTGTTTTTTTAATTTTTTTTGTCTCATAAGGTCTTTGTGACCATACTCATGTAATAGGAATGATAAATTAGATCTTTGGTACAAGAAAACTCAAAGTTGTCAAAAATTGTCAAGATGACAACATGCTCTTAAACATGTTTCAACGACCAAAAGTAGTTCATAGGAAATTGGAAAGGGTTGGTGTTAGTTTTTTTAGTTGAGAATAATTTTAAATATGTTGAAAAATCTCCCAAGAGATGGATTTGGTCGAATATCTAAGTCTAGTATCAATAAAGAGTGAAACTATTACATTTTCCATGTTGTTGTCCCAACAAAAATAGTCTAATTGCAGGCATTTTTTTAGGGTTAAATATTTTGGAATTTTGATCTCAAACCTATTGGATGTTATAGAGGTCCAAATCCTTGAAATTTTGGCTTTGGAATCATTCAATTTCATCAAGTATTGATCAAGATATCATATTTTTCGATAAAACCAGATTTGAGAGACTTCTAAGAAAATGCAATTGAGAAGTGTAAAGCCCGATTCTACAACCTTTTCCAACATTCTCCCTAACAAATGTAAAATCCTAAATTAGACCCTTTAAAATATAAAACCTATATTTTTTACTAGAAATCTTTGAGCTAAAAAGGTGATTTTTTTTTAAAAGTAGAGTCAATTTTGTGACTTTCTTTACAGTGACAGTCGACAAGAATCCTATATAAATGATGAACTGATCGACAAACTATCATTGATATTTTGAAATCCTTTCATGGATTGATTCCTTGTTTATATAGTATTTTCTTCGTGTGGTAGTCGAAACTCTGACCAAAAATGAAAATGGATTAGTGTGGAAGGTACAGACAATCATCTCTATTACAGACCCTTTTTCTGACCTTTATGTTGTTGGTTTTACAATGAAAATACCAAACATGGAAAATTTCAATGAAAAAACTCTAACGGCAATAGTGGTCATTTGGTCGACCAATGTGAATCAAAAAATCAACGAAATCGCATCAAAAATATGGCCAAAATTTACTAGTGCCAGGTAAAGAAGATGTTCCCATATAGGAATCATGAACATCTCAAGGGAATCAGACCAGGTACTCCATACTTTTTCTTAACATATATCTCCTCTTGCCCTACATTCCATGTTGTCTTGACTCAGTCAATTTTCTCCTTCAACAAATTCATTGATCCTGCACTTTTCTTATATCTTCTACTTGCAACTGACAGTAGGTGACACCGATCATTCTTGATACCATCAGTGTGTTGATGAACCACATTTCCATTTGACTGAGTGATCAAATCACTATCATCTGCATCACTTTGTGTCACTAGTGTCAACATCTATTGTACCACCTTAGTCAAATATGTTATCTATTTCTTCATCTTTGTAAGTTCCTCAGAGATATCATTCACTTTCTCCTTCCTATTCTCCTTTCTTTCACTCATAGGTTCAACAATTCTCTTTTCCTCATGTTTGTCACTTTCCTTCGGACAATATATAATAACTCCACATATTTCAGTTCCTCCTCCCTAAAAAGGTATCAGTTTATGCTTGGTTTCAACCTGTCTCACCACATAGGTATTTTCATGACCATCAAACACAACATGTCTATCATATTGCCAAGGTCTACCAAGCAACAGGTGATAAGCATCCATAGGTAGTACATCACATAGTATCTCATCATAATAAGATCCAATCTTAAAATCAACAAGGCATTTCTCCTCAACCCTAACCTTAGACACATCTTGTATCCAACTAATCTGATAAGGATTAGGATGTTTTCTTCTTCCAAAATTTAACTCAGTAACCATCTCTTCTAAAAAAATGTTCTCAGAACTGCCACCATCAACTATGACATTACATACCTTATCCTTGCACTTGCATCTGGTTCTAAACAAAGCCTTCTTCTAATCATCTTGTTTTGAGGGAAATAGTTTTCTTTTAAGCAAAAGGTTCATATTGTCCATCTCAGGTTCGTTCTCAGCAACTTCATTCACCACAGCATTTTGGTGACTACCAACCTTCTTATGTACATGGGGACATTCATATGACTAATGTCCTTCTTCTCCACAGTTGTAACAAGTACCTCTAAATACACCTTTACCAATTCTTCTCCTTGGTTCAACAGGTTTTGGTTCCTCCTTAGCCGTAGGTTTATCTTTTATTGATTGTTCTTGCTTCTCTTTCCCTCAAGAATTACCATAGTGTCTTCTTTTCAACTTATCTTCTACCTTCAGTGCATCCTAATAAGCATCTTCTACAAATTCAATCTTCAACATACCAATTTCATCTTGGATATTGAATTTCATGCCATTAATATACCTCGCTACCTTTTCCTCAGAAAATTCTCTATGTCTAGATTGAATTTTCAACTTGTAGAACTCCTCAGTATACTCTTATACAACCATCTCTTTCTGTTTTAGATTCTATAATTTCTTAAACAACTCAAGTTCATAGTCTACAGGAATGAACTTAGCCTTTATCTTTGCCACCATCAACCTCCACCGTTTAATCTTCATCTCACCTTCTTCTTCTCAGTCCCTCTGCAATTATTTCCACCATAGAGAAGCATGGCCTTTAAACTTAGTCTATGCCAACTTTACCCTAAGTGGATATTCAATGTCTTCCAGCTCAAATTAGTCCTCCAACTCAGTAATCCAATCAATCAAATCCTCAGGCTTCAATGTACCTGAGAAATTGGACACATCCATTCGATAACTTGTACTCAAGCGAGCTTCAGATCTCTGCAACTGACCATATCTGCCTCCTCTAGATCTTGTCATCCAATCAGTTCTATCATCTCCACTAGATCTAGTAGCTTTAAAATCTTTAACAACATCTTCATAGCCATCATCCATTCTAGGACATCTCTATAATCCAACATTTCTCATACCTTCTATGATTTCATTCTTCATTGTCCTTATCTCAGATCTAAATCTTTTTTTTATCCTTCCTTCCACCTCCTCGGAAAGATCTTCAATCACCCTAGGGTCCAATCTTCTTGGAGACATCTCTCTAGATTTTTGAAAACCCTAAGAAATGAACCAGATCAACCTTTGCTCTGATACCACCTGATGCAGTCAAGGTCAGAGGATCCAATAAAGGACAGTCCAAAATTTTAGCCACAACAAAGACACACAGTGGAAACTAAACAACACAGAGATATAACAACTTATATCAATTAATATTCATTTCATATTTAATTACATGCAACATTTTAAGCTGTAAGGCCTTCCTGGTTATGGCCAAATACAAAGATACAATTCAAGATCAATTACAGATCTTCTGCAACACATACGTTCATGATCCAGATTCTCAGATCCAACACTTGGTCTCCTTTTCTAATCTAATTCCCCCCAATCTTTTTCCCCTAAACTAAGAACAATTACAACTTAAATACAAAAGGCAACCAATAGGTCATCCTACAAAACAATTATTGGAGAAACCCTCAACCCATATTTAGGTCCACACAATCCCCAATGAGAGATCCATCATAAATGTCACAATCAAAATTAAATGTAGAAGTCGACCACCAGATCCAACTCCAAAATAAGCAACTCGGGCAAGGGATGACTGAGAAACAGAGAGACTCGAGAAAAGAATACCCTGAGAAACATAGAAAAAAACTTGAGTGATAGAAGAAATGAACTCGGTAACAAGCATGACCAAGTGACAGAAAATGTACAAGCATGCTCGAGCGATAGAACCTGAGCATTAGAGACCAACCCAAAAAAAGCATAACTGAGCAATAGAGCCTAAGCAATAGAGTACTTCTCTGAGCAGCCTCTAAACAAGTTAATGAACAAAGAAAAACATATTTTTGGTCGAGAAGGATTTCCAAGGATCCTAGGATGCTCCTGCATCAATTTTTCTTTCAAACATATGTATTTTTGTTTTCTTTTATTTATTTGTAACACGTGTTTAAATATGCAGGTAAAATAGAATTGTCATGTTTCTTAAATTTTTACATATATATATATATATATATTTAATTTAAACTAGATGATTATAATGTACATGTGTAGAGATCTGTATATATTCCTATTTATACTTTTGCATATATCTATTTTATCTATCACATGGCATCGAATAGAAACCAACATGAAATTGGAACATGAACCAACATAAACCCTAACACTAAACAAACATGAACCCTAACCATAAACCTAATTTAAAAGTATATCCCTAAACCTAATTGAGAAATAAACCCTAACATGAAACGAACATGAACCCTAACATGAAACCAACATGTAACTAGAACATGAACCAACATAAACCCTAACACTAGAATTAACGAACATGAACCCTAACATGAAACCAACATGAACCCTAACATGAAAGAAACATGAATTGGAACATGAACCAACATAAACCCTAACACTAGAAACCAACATGAACCCTAACCACAAACATTAACCCTAAACCTAATTAAGAAATAAACCAAGTTGATCCCTAAACCTAAACATAAAATATTAATCTACATTAACCGAGGCTAGTTGTAAACCTAGACATAATTGAACCATAACTCAAATCCTCTTTTCATTAGAAAATATGTACATGTACATACATGATTAAATCATTTTTATTTCAAACATATGTATTTCTGTTTTCTGTTATTTATTTGTAACACATGTGTTTAAATATGCAAGTAAATTAGAATTGTCGTGTTTCTTAGATTTGTACATATATATTTCATTTAAACTAGATGATTATAATTCACATGTGCAAATATCTATATATATTCATGTTTATACTTTCGCATATATCTATTTTTTCTATCACATGGCATCGGCTAGAGGGGCATCACCTACAGATTTAGGAGAGGCTAGTGTTCAAGGGGTGGTAGTGAGTGCTCTTGACATAGATCTATTGATTCTAGAGAGGGAAAGGAGGAGATATTTTCTAGTACACCATTGCTAGATTGAGACGAGCTATTGAGGTTCTCGATCTGAGCATTCAATCATCCACCACCCTTCCTAATAGAGATAGGGTGAAGATTATTAGAGAGGACCTGGTTCGTATGAGTAACACAGTTCTATCATAAAACTGTTATGATAGCATTTATATTGATACATTCTATACTTCTCTCTCCCTCAACGTTACTGGCATTGTGAAGTATAGACAGGTTGACTCAGAGGTCTCCACCACTATGGTGAAGACCATGTTTCCTCATTACCGGGACATAGCTCAGGTGAGAGGATATATGACTACTAGATGAGAGGATGACCTTGTTGCACCATTTATATATCCTCGATGGTTGGTTTCTCATCATAGGTGGCCCCAGAAGGATGAGCTTCCACTATATTTATGCAAACAATTGTTTGCAAAATTTTACTTGCAGTACGACGTTGATTATACATATTTTCCCGGTCATGTTGGGCAGGGGAGGGGAAGATTATCTGATAAATTCAGAGGGCCTGATTCCCCAATTCTTTCTAATAAGAGGGAAAAGGTGGGTCCAAACCTTTTGGTCATACGAAAAGGTTTGGAAATGGTAGCTGGATAGAGTGTACCAGATGACAGAATCGGGAGGATGTATTTTCTAATATTATGAGTATCGTGACACGGGTTTAGGAGATGTCATCTAATCATTTAAAGAGATACATTTTGTGTTCCCATTCTATCATTCCTCCACCTGCATAGGATACATCCTCCAGTGATGATCCATACCAGATAGTAGACATACCATCTCCCTTAGAGGTTGTAGCTTTATCAGATTTGGACCAGTTGCATCGTATGGGCGCATGTTTATTTAGTGATCTACTTTACGCATATCAAGCTTTAAAAATAGTCAATGGGGTTCCCCTTAGGGAGGTACCATCATTTATCACCATCATTCTTAGTAGATCTACTAGATCAGGCTCTCAGGGTGCACAGAGACAGGAGGATATTCCTGCACCACCTACAACTCCTCAGCAAACTGCAGTTGACAAGGATTCACCTCAGCACTCTACTCATCCCACTTCATCATGTCCAGCTCACCAAATTTTTACCACCTTGCTTATAGATCACCAGATTGATCTCATAGAGGTGTCCTTACATGATTCAGATTTGAGTGCTATCGGGAGAGAATTACATGCTGCTACGGTATATATTTATTTAAATTTTTATTTTATTTAAAAAAATTACACATGTACATATATAATTTGAATTTAAATTTTTATTTATGTGTGTGTGTGTGTGTACTCCAGGGTATTATCGACAGTATAGCGCCATATGGAGATTTACAGACTCCTGGCGATCATGTGCATCATGACATAGGTAAATTTAGACATTTGTTCAAAAATAAATTTTCTATGATCATAAGTATTTAATTTATTGTACATGTGTGTATGCATAACACATATATTTCTATTATTGAACACAGAGATTGGGAGTAGGTGGACCATCATTAGGTCACAGATCAAGACATGACCCTAGTTGAGCACACATGTTATTTTAGATATTTTATGTAATACTTCTATTCTACACATTTTATATACATGTTATTTCAGAAATATATGTACATGTTATGTGTTCGTGTGTTATTTCATATTTTAGACATTACATATATTCATGTCCATTTTAGTCATTTCATATATGTACATGTTATATGTTCGTGTGTTATTTTATATTTTAGACATTACATTTATACATGTTCATTTTAGTCATTTCATATATGTACATGTTATATGTCAGTGTGTTATTTCATATTTTAGACTTATTTTTATACATGTTATGTATACATTATGTTATGTCATTTACAACCTTAATGTTATGAATGTTCTTGTGTTCATTAAATGGACTAATTTGTCATAGGAATATTTTTCATACATGTAAACGTTAAAATACAATTAATGTAACAAATTTGTCATATGAATATTTTTCATTAATGTAAACTTTAAAATATAATTAATGTAACTAATTTGTCATGGGTATGTGCACCAAGTTGTGAACCAAAATGGGGGTATAAGTGGACACATTTTTTCTGAAATCAGGTAAACCTGAACTTGGAACAGACATTTGAGGGTCATGCCTCAAAATAATATGTGTCAAAAATAAAAATTGTAGTACTCTATGTAGACGTCCAAAATCATCCTTATATTAATTTAATTAATATCCTCATAACATTATAGTTAATTTTAATTAAATATATTTTTTATATTCTTCTATCTATTTAATTAATTAATTTAATTAAATATGATTCATCTTCATAGTATTTAAATCTTAATTTAAATATTATTCCTCCTTTAATGTGTTAAATCGTATTTATATACATTTCCTTCATTAATCCCTTTTAAATAAATTTATAATTTATTTATTCCTCCACATGACTTAATTCTACTAAACCATAATTAATCTAAATCTAATTTGGATTAAACTAATTTGAACCTAGATCCTACCCTGCCTCACATCACTCTCACCAAATAGACCTACTCACTAATTAACTAAGGTTAATTAGGCTAATTTTAGGATTCCTACACATTTTAGTTCTAAATATTTTCTCACACATATGTGAGCAAATTTCTAAATTTGACTTTTCAAATTTATTCTAATTTGGTGCCAACAAAGTTTCTTACAACCTTGAGGACACTTTCTTACACTTTCTAAAAGTGTTTCATTGGACAAAAACTCTTACACCTCTAACAAAATCTTTCACATGTGTACTTTAAGTACACCTTGACCCATCACATCACAAGTTGCTCACACCTGTATGAGAAAACTTGGCCTCTTTCATCACTTATGTGTCCCTCATGTGGCACCTATGTGGATGCCGCATGTGCTCCACCTCATTCAAGCCCTCTCCTTCCTTCCAAAAATCTATAAATAGAGGCCCTTGCCAAGAGCAAATCATCTCCATTTTATGCATTGTTATCATGCTAGTTTAGATTTTGGATTTTTAAGCCAATATTCAAGTTTCCTTGATTTTTTAGTTCATTTGCAAATCTAGAAATCACATCTTAGACTTAAATAGAATGAATCTTAGTTTATTTGGATATTGTATATCATCTTAGCTCAGTGCTTGCATCTTCATCTTAGTTTAATTTTTGCATTTTCGTCAATGGTGAAAGCTTGAGACAAGTTCCTTATACTTGTTCTTGAGTTATTAGCTTATTTTTCATGCATTTCAAGTGGGATTAGATATTGTGTTGGGAGAGCACACCCACATACATCTCTAAGAGCAAATCAACAAGGCATTGGGTTCCCTTGTTTAGCTCATCGGAGGTTATGGTGGAAGTCTTATTTTGAAGTATGTTCTTAGATGTGTTAATGTAGTTTATTGATGTATATCTCTAACATTTTCATGTCTGAATGTACTCCTAATAGGTATATTTATAGAACATACATTTTGGCATGCCCGGTGGGACCCACGTCTCTTATTTGTTCAAAAATTTCAAAATTTCTGCATTTTTTCATGATTCTGGAAAAGCGTTTTGCAGAGTCATCTCCGATCTGAGATTATCATCTAGGTTTCCAGACTTTCATTTGTGCTAATCATCGTCTCCACCCTGGAATGGTTGTCTACACTTAAACATCATCGTCTGCACAAAATGGTCGTCTGCGCTTAAAAACTGTCATCTGTGCAGAACCCCACCGTCTACGTAGATCACCGTCTGCGTAGATTGTCATATGTGACTTGTCATTACCGTCTCCACATTCCTTGCATTTTAAACTAGTTCTGAGAGATGGGTATTTATTGAATGGTTTCTTGAGAATTCTTATGTATGCTTCAGACCAATTTTAGCACCAGGTCTATATTTAAAATATATCATACTTTAAGATATATTTTAAATATATACTTCAAGGATGTTTGAGAGTGGTTTCATCTTCATAGGAGTTAAGATGCAGATTCTAGTTTTTTAGGGTTTTTAAGAAATTTTAGACTTAGTCAAATTTCAGGAATCGACATATTTTCTCTAGCATGATTCTAGTGGGCTAGTGATTGTAACCTTATTTATCCACCTTGTCACAAAAGACATTTATTTTTTTTGTTGATTTCAAGTGTTACTAATATGTTTTCCTTTTTGCATCATTTCAGGGTTGAAGACTTTAAAGATTACTAATATTTTTCATGCAAATTTTCTTAAATTTTAATAGATTTTGGGAATGAACCTGTATTCTTTAAACACTAGTCTTTGAATGCATGATGCTTAAAGGAATTAACCACATCTAATCTTGAATTCATAAGGGAATGAACCTCACAAATCTTGAATGACTTAATGAAAAACAATCACACCTTTCTTACATGCTTTCCTTCTTGATGTGTGGAAAATAAATTGAACTTGCATGCTTAACCATACTATTGTGTCTTTTTCTTAGGTAGAAAACACTTAGTTGTTCTAATTAGGCTCAATTTGGAAAATTAACTCTTCTTGGTGTGTTTGAAGAAGTGTTTTTCAACATTTTTTTTGAGCTATTTGTCATTAGATAGATCCCTTAATTTATGTGACGCTATAATTAAACTATATTCATATCCTCTACCCTCGCCTTTGTGGAACTAGGGTGAAGAGAAATCTTAGCTTAAACTAGCTTTTAGAGAAGCCTATCTAGAGAGTGTGTTTCCCCTTTAGAGGACGACCTCAAACCAGTAAATACCCTGGCTGGTATAGAAATGAGACACTGAACAAAAACTTGTCTCAATCCCACCAAGCTCGAGCGTGTTGTGTGGATGATAGTTCGGATCAAGTAAATAGTGCCTAGGGAGCTGATAGGTCCACTAAAGACTTAAGTGTCTCACATGCATAAAAACCATTTGGGGGGACGACACGGATCTTACTAGCAATTTTTAATTACTAGCCTACCTGATTCCCCTCCAAATGGTGACTTATTATAGTGCAAGGGGGGGAATATTTTCCCCCAAGATTCCCATCATACGTGTCCCAGGGTATTGTGTTTTGAAAGAGATCTTTGTAGCAAGGCAACAATACCTAAAAAAAGGCAAAGACATGGGCGCCCTACCAGGGCTGACACTGCTATGTGAGCCAAAGTACTACCAAGCAATGGGCCTATAATATTTTATGCAAATCCAATTCCTTAAGGTAACTACTATTTGTAATGTCATCATTGTGTTAAACCACGTAAAAACATAAGTGGCTTGAAAGAGTCACTTGAACATACACAAATGAAATATCAAAATTTTATCAAAATTCCCCAAAGTCACAATTGCTTGTCTCCTAAAGGGTTTATTTGTCCCTTCCAGGACCATTTTCATATATGTGTCCTCAATAACTATCAGCTATGCCCAAAATCTAAGTCAAGGTATACTTAGCGTAGTCAATGCCTTTGATGTATGTTGAAAATCAGTTCTTTCCAATGAACAAATTGACCTAAAAAGTCCAAAATCAGTCAAAATCCTACATTGTCATCTCCACATCAACCCACTTCTTCTTCATCATCATACTTGTCCTAATCACCTCTTCCAATTCATTTTTATTCTTCTCAATAATTCTAATCATTCCATCTTAAACATCCACGATCTTCCTAATCCTCATCCTAATCATCCCTCTAATCCACATCAACATCCTCTTTCTTAATCCAATCTAATCATTCATTGGTGCAGGAGCACCCTAGCACTTAGGGTTCCATGAAGGTCCTAGTGGCCTCTATACCTTGTTAGAATAAAAGGTGTCATATTAGGCACATCTTTGTAAGACCTAGTTCCAAGATTGGCAATTATAAGCCCTTGGTCAACTATTGGTCAACTAGTGTCCCAAACCTTAAAAATAGGTTAAATTATTATTATTTTCTTTTTTATACATGTTTTGGTCCATTAGGGATCATAAATCTAGTTTGGACCAAGTTTGGTCACTTAGAATGCAAGGTTGCAAAATCTTGCAAAGTTGCTCAAAAGTTGTCAAGCAACTTTTAGCAACTTTTGACAAAAAGTTGTAAATCAACTCCCAAATGGCTAGTTAGTTCAAAAATCAGATGTAACCACTGGGAGTTCCTACAAAATACCTTATAGGTTGGTGGTAGGCTAATCTAATGTAATTTTTGGTATTCAATCAATAAAAACAACCATTTTCCTGCATTCTCGAGGAACGGTCAGTTTGTACGGACAGGTACGAAAGCATTTGAGGGAAAGGCTGACTGATTAAGGTATCCCTAAGTATTATCCTTATTTTTCACTTGTTCTCATGTTCTAATACTCTGTCCATTGAGATTTATCTTATTTTCACTCCTACTACCCTGGCTTGTAGGCCCTAAATCAAGGTTTCACTTTGTAATTGGGTTTTCTCTTCAATTCTACCATGGGAATCTAATGCCCCTAGGTGTAATTCAAGCATTATGAATTTAATTTAAGAATATGCAGGTTGGGTTGGTCAAAGTGCAGGGAGATGGGCTTGCCATGATGCCCTAGGTGTACATGTCCATGTGTGCACCAATCACTGAATTAGGACAGTCTACATAACTTCTATTTGGGGATTCATCAAGACCTCAAAATTAGTGTAGGAGACCCATATACATGCCCTCACATGATCCAAGTGTTTTTTTGGTCATTGGATGCAAGGAAATAGCACTTGTAGTGTAACTATGGACCTAATTAGGCCTAATTATAGTAGCATTTCTGTGTGTTATCTTGTTTTCCTTTCATCTTCATGTTTTGGTGCTTAAGTCTATTACCTTAGGCCATAAAGGGTATCAAAATCCCTAATTTTTTCAAGGGTTTATGTGTAAGTATTTTTTATAAGAGCAAAAATCCTTCTAGAAAAGGCTACAATCCATTAGGAGGGTTTCCAAAGAAACTATGTTCAAAAGATTGCATATGTTGAATTGGATCATGGAATCCTTATCTTAGGGGCCTAAATAGGCCACATCCATGAGTGTAGGTCACCCCTGGTCCTTGGATTCATTCTATGGGGTATTGTTGATAATTTGGTATAAGTGCACTATAGCCAATCATTTGGAATTGGTGTTCTAGGCTTAGTGGAACCTAGTGAGTAGGTTTCCCTATGGGTAGTAGGTTGTGATAACCTAGATCCAAGCCATTCCTACACTTTTGATAAGTTTAGGGCACTTTTTCCTCTTGGAGTTGGGGTATTGAAGGATACATTGTCCTTTTGAGTCCTTTTGAGGCTTCTAGTTGTCCACTCTGCATCATTCATCTTCCTCCAACCTAACCGAATCATCATTCTTCTAATCCAATCCACTTGTAAACCTCATATCATTCTATCCAATCCTAATCTAATTCATCTTACTCTTCATCCAAAACCAATCACACCTTAATTATTCCCTTGTCTTCAAACATCTCCCATCAATCTTTCAAAGTTCATCCATTCTTATAACTTCAAAATATTCATTCACATCACCTTCTAATTCTAATTTTCATAAAATCTTCTACTTTTGGCTTAGGAGCACCATCGTAATCCTTGGAATTTAATCTTGGTTATCTTGATTGACCCACATCCAACCATAGTCGAGATTAAACCACATCAAATCAAACTTCATCTTTTAGACCTTCATTAAGATTTTCATCTCAAATCTTAGGTTGAAAGATTTATCAAAGTATTGCATAGACCCTCATCATTAGAAAACATCTAATTGAATCATATCGCTTTGAGAACATTAGTTTTTCTCAAGTAGTTAATTCTCTTAGTCATATCCTATTTTCTTTGGGATCATTAGTCTATCTCCAAGTAGAAGAAGATATCATCATCCAAATCAAATTTTTTTTTACACCATCATAGGGTCTTGTTTCACCTAGGTTTGTCTCAAACATTTAAATCTAAATCCAAATCCAAATCCAAATCAAATCAAATCCAACCATGAGGCCCTGCCCTCATATCCAATCAATCAAAATTAATCAAATTAAAATCCTTGAGGCCATGCGCTCTTAAATCAAAACAAAGTCCAATCTTGCTCCTAAGTCCTAAGTTCATATTTCATCCATCCTCAAATTTTCACTTCATCCACTCTTAATCTAAACCTTCATCTGCATCATATTCTAAACCAATTCCAAAACCCCTCATTCAAACTTCATGAATATGGATTGGTTTCTCAAAAAGGTTGAGGACTTTAACATGCAAAACCCTACTCCTCAAACCATACCTCCAATACAACCCACCTACCAAATCAATCCTCGACACATCATATTCAATTCCAATTCATCTACCATTTCTTATCCTTCCTCTACCTTTGACAAGGGAAATCCATCTCATTATTCCTCACCAACACATGCTTCCCTCCATAGTCACCTTGCCCAAGAAATCCAATAACTTCAAAAAATTGTCCTCCATATAAAAAATGAAAAATATTTCACTCCATCTAATCCTATACCTCCATACAATCCTAATCCTACACCATCCCCATCCCACACTACCTTTCCCATTGACTGGATCCAAGGACTAGCAAAAAAGTATAAATCCCCACATCAAGTTGTACAATCACCCCAAGTCATAAATCCATCACCATCCCCTCCAACTCAAGACATACCTCAATCTCATAAGCCTCATGAGTCTTCCATCACTCCATCTACCCTAGGCAGGTATCTTCCATCTCTCCATTCTATCAAACTTAAAGCTTCCACTCCATCCATCACACCATCCCTACAAGTCATAAAACATCAAGACTCTATTCCAAAGAATGCAAACATTGATTCCTCTCCTCTAGACCTAAGAATTCCCTCGTCTCATAAACCCTCTCCACATTATTACACCCGTCCAAGTGAAGATTCTAGCCTTCCATACCAAGATCCCCTTGCCTTTCTCAGTTCAACTCATGATCCTATTCCTAATCTAGAGAAAGACATTTCTTATACCTTTCCATTCAAATATTCCATCCTTCCATCTCAATAACCCCTCATGTTCCCATCCCTAATCAAGATCAAGACATCTCTTACATTTCATCCCCTAATAATTAACCTCCATGTCAAGATCAAATTACTCCATCTCATGATTCCATCCCCTTCACTCCATTGCATGATCACCTTCCATCCCACAATCCCATCACCCCTTTCATTCCACCACATAATCCTCCCCAAAGTCAAGGTCAAAGTACCCGTTTAACTTCATGTCATGATCCAAATCCTCCACAAAATCCCATCACACCTATCCAATCCACCCATGAACCTCATACATCTAAGCTCGGTTCCTCTACCTTTATCCAACATGACTTCCTTCAAGAGCCTATCATACCATCACATGGACTCGCATCTTGTGTTAAAAATAATAAGTATTCCCTTGGAAAAAGGATGTCTCAAGATGTTGTTAAACCTTCTACCCCTCCATTCAAATATCCCCATCATCCATTTTCTAGATCCCTTTTGGGCCCTTATGTTCCAAACACCATCCCTTTCTCATGCACATCCATTTTGGGTCCTTATGTCTAAAAACCAAATCCTTCCCACCTTCCATCCATTTTTTGTCCTTACATACCTCCACCCCCCATATCCAAGTCCACCATCACATCACCTCAAATACCTAAGCAAGATCAACAAAGGCACACATCATTGAATTCCTTCCAACATTTACCCTTCGTTATTCTATCCATAAAATCTCCACACCATCTATCCTCATACACCGATACCCTGTCTAATGGAAGCAAATTGAATGCCAAAGCTAAAATGCATAAAGCCATAAATCCACAAAAATTAAAGGATCAACATGTCCCATCTAAAAGACATGATCAAGAAAAGAAAAATGTGATCCAAACGAAAGAAAAATTCAAAAGGCCACAAAGGCCCAAAAAGAAAAATAAATTCATGTGGATTCCAAAGCTACTCATTGAAGTAATGCATATCAAAGAAAAATCAAACTTGGCATCCAAAATTTTTAATCCAATAGCTTTCTCTACTCACAATTCCTTCAATCCTCCATTTAAATATCCTCCATTTTCCAAATCCATTTTGGGTACTTACATCCCCAAATCCACATCTTCTCTCCCATCTCCTTCACACTCTACTCCTCCAATACTCCATTTCCCTTGAAGGTGTGGGCCAATGATGATCTTTCCAAATCCTTCATCTATTTATTCACCAGTCTTCCAACCTTCCATTCATTATCCACCAATCCTTCCCCATCCTTCGATCCCATTAATCCAACCTTACACATAAAACCCTTATCCCCCCTCCATATCCCCCATCTGTTCATCTCCCTTATACAATCCCACCAACATCTATGAGCATATATCTAAAATGCCTTGGTACAAAAAAATATACATATATAAAATGTCCTAAAAAAATTATCATCTTGGTGAAAACCTGGCAAACAGGCACCTCGATGATACAAAAAAAAAGTGGGCATATCAAGGGATACCATTCATGGAACTCGATGCTTGAGTCCCTTTACCATCTTCCTTATCATGTATTCATTATCTTCCAAATCCACTCATATATCCTCATCCCCTTGCACTCTACACTTGGGGGCAAGCTCCATCCATACTGTTCTACCATACATCCACTATCCATCACCTTACCCATACATCCTCCTTTTCCCATCTTTGATCTTGGCTATCACATCCATTTCATCCATCCATATACACCTACCATGTTCCTAACTCACTATTCATCCACTATTTTTGATCTTGAAATCCTATCCATTCCCTCCATCCACATCCTTCATGTTACTTAATCATTATTCATCCACCATTCAATATCCTATATCAGTCCATCCTCCTTCCAAGGTCTTTGATCTTGGTTATCCCATGCATTTCCTCCCTATATTATCCATTATCCTATTCCATTCATATCCTCCTTATCATCTCCCCTATCTTATTCATATCCTGCATATTAAACCCCTTATCCAATTCCATGTCACTTTCATGTCCTTGTTCTTGCTTAAAACAACTAGAAGCACTTAAACATCCATACATGCTTTGGAAAATACAAGTATTTATCCCCTCCATATACCTCATTTATACACTATCCATCCATCTCACATAGCCTCTATCCTACATCTCTCCACCCTTCCTCCTCCCACCTCTAGTATGGGGGATCCCTTTACAACATAGTCCTTATTTTTTTACTCCATTTATTCCCTCCACTCACATCCCTTACATATAATCCTTTCATTTCATGCATCATTTATTCCCCATCTTCCCATCCTTCATTTTCCTACTACTATTGTGGGGCATTTCACTCCTTTACCACATAGTTCTTGAATTTCCATCCTTTCATCCTACATTTTGTATCCATCCATTCAATATTACCTATCCATCCATTCCATTCATCTATCTCCTATCCAAGCCATCTCTATGTCTTCACCATTCTTTGGTTCTCCCTTGTCATTGGTCCTAATCCATCTTATCATTCAATTCTATCCAATCCATTTATCTTCTAATCCAATTTATTCATATTCCCTTCTATCTAACCTACTTATCTTCTAATTCAATCCACTCATCTTCCCTTCTATCTAATTCATTTATCTTCAAATCCAATCATTTTCTCTTCCAATTCCATTTTATCTAATTCCTCTTATCTTCCTTCCTATCTCATTCAATCAATTCATCTTTCTTCCATCCTAATTCAATCCATCTTACCCTCCAATCTCATTTTATCCAATCATGTTCCTTCTTCACCATCTAATCACATGCTATTCTACCCATTCTAATCCTATCAAACTGAGCTTCACCCCATCACACTGAGCTTTTCCTAGACACCATAATTACAAATGTTTTCATTAAATCAATAGACCGATTGAATTTCTCAGCATTTATTCCATTCACGAGCAATTGCCAGCAAATTTTTGTTTCAACATCCATCAATCTTTTGCCCATCAGGATGCATCCTTCCCGTGTCAGCTTACCAATCACTCATCACATCAATCTCATTCATGGAAAGAACTTTTGGACTAAATTATTTCTTGATCATGATGCCTTTTTGTTGATTTTATCTTTGTGTTTCAGTATACCCTACTCACAATTGTCTCGATCTTCAATATCCTGGTGTATCTTGGATGGTGTATATTGGAATACATGTCATTTATAGAATAATCTATTTGTGGGTACTTTAGTGCATTTTTGTTGGTCATGCGGTTATGGTTATGTATGCCTCATTAGGGGCAGGGTCTCGTGCACTTCCACCAAGTCCCCAATTGAGACTTGGGTGCACTATGGCTTCCTCATGAGTATCACTGCATTAGTTCCACCATGATTGTCGATCTACATCTATCTCCTAAATCTACCTTATTTGTCTGAGAGTCTAGTCCATACAAAGAAACCATGTCACTTGTATTTTCTAACACATTGTGCATACCTCCTTTTTCAAAATTAAACTAGGGTGTGCTCTCCAACATTAACACAGTATAAATCCCATGCCAATCATGTAATTAAATTGTATTTTAGTTAGGTCATATTGCACTTTGCATTTTGCTCTTGGAAAAGTTTTTGTTTATTCTCCCATCCCAATTGGGGCATCATGTCCCCGATCTAGCCTAGTTCTACCCCCCCCCCCNGGACGTGTCTCGTGACACCACCTAATTTACCCCTTTTCTCTCTTTTTCCTCTCTTCTGCCTTTTTTCGAGAAAATTCCACAAAATTTATTTTTTCTATTATTTTCTCGAGGGGGCATCATCTCATCTCCCACCATAATTAATTTTCTCTCTGGGGCATCTTTTTTTCTTTTTGTCTTTAACGCGACAATGTCTCCGACACCACATCAAAGAGGGGCAAAATGTAGATGTCCAAAATTGTCCTTATATTAATTTAATTAATATTCTCATAACATTATATTTAATTTTAATTAATTATATTTGTTATATTCTTCTATCTAATTAATTAATTAATTTAGTTAAATATGATTCACTTCATAGTATTTAAATCTTAATTTAAATATTATTCCCCCTTTAATGTATTAAATCGCATTTATATACATTTCCTTCATTAATCCCTTTTAAATAAATTTATAATTTATTTATTCCTCCACATGACATAATTCTACTAAACCATAATTAATCTAAATCTAATTTGGATTAAACTAATTTGAACCTAGATCCTATCCTACCTCACATCACTCTCACCAAGTAGACCTACTCACTAATTAGCTAAGGGTAATTAGGCTAATTTCAGTATTCCTACACATTTTAGTCCTAATTATTTGCTCACACATGTGAGCAAATTTCAAAATTTGACTTCTTCAAATTTATTCCAATTTGGTGCCAACAAGATTTCTTACAACCTTGATGACACTTTCTTACACTTTCTAAAAGTGTTTCATTGGACAAAAACTCTTGCACCTCTTACAAGATCCTTCACATGTGTACTTTAAGTACACCTTGACTCATCACATCAAACGTTGCTCACACATGTGTGAGAAAAACTTGGCCTCTTACATGGCTTATGTGTTCCTCATGTGGCACCTATGTGGATGCCACATGTGCTCCACCTCATTCAATCCCTCTCCTTCCTTCTAAAAATCTATAAATAGAAGCCCTTGCCAAGAGCAAATCATCTCCATTTTATGCATTGTTATCATTCTAGTTTAGATTTTGAATTCTTAAGCTAATATTCATGTTTCCTTGCTTTTTTAGTTCATTTTGAAATCTAGAAATCACATCTTAGGCTTAAATGGAATGAATCTTAGTTTCTTTGAATATTGTATATCATCTTAGCTTAGTGCTTGCATCTTAATCTTAGCTTAATTCTTGCATTTTCATCAATGGTGAAAGCTTGAGACAAGTTCCTTATACTTGTTCTTGAGTTATTAGCTTATTTTTCATGTATTTCAACTGGGATTAGATATTATGTTGGGAGAGCACACCCACATACATCTCTAAGAGAAAATCAACAAGGCATTGGGTGCCCTTGTTTAGCTCATCAAAGGTTATGATAGAAGTCTTATTTTAAAGTATGTTTTTAGATGTGTTAATGTAGTTTATTGATGTATATCTCTAATGTTTACATGTATGAGCGTGCTCCCAATAGGTATATTTCTAACATATACACTCTGACTCTAGTTTATAAAATACTTTTTTAAAAAAAATTGATAAGATTAAGAGGGTCAAACCTCGCGCACACAAAAACATGTTACTAATTTTTTCAGAAAAATATAACATAGCTATTTCTGTGCACTGTACAAAATATATAGTTATATTCAGTATTTTTAAAATCCCTTTGGTATGATGATAAGTAAGAGTGAGATCTAGAAGTTTTATAATTTTTATAATTTTTCGATGAGTATTTTTTTTCTGTGATTTTTTGAAGTGACCGCATCCTAAAATTTTGGTACATGTTCGTGCGCTGGGCATAACTTGCATCAAAATAATCAAAAATGAAAAAAAATTAAAGTGTATAGAATCAAGTGTACAACAATAATATCTAATTTATTTTTAATTTTGTTAAGTATATCAAAAGTTATTTAAAAAAATGTAGACATATGTCTGTGAGGGCTGTCAAGACACTGTTAGATTAGGCTGAAAGCTAATCTCCCAAGAACACCTGCATGCAAACCTATCACATGGAAGAAGCAAAGATAGAAGACAGAAATAAACTATGGTGGATAAAAATCCAGAGGATACATCATGTGCTCAAGAAAAAAATATATTAATGATATGTTTCTAGATTACAATGTGACGGTGAAAAACTCTGTATCTAAAACAAAAGAGGTGAATCCTTATAAAGGAATCATGAAACCCTAAAAGGGAAACCCTAAGGTTAGTTAAAGAAAACTAGAGTGAATAGGTGAGTTAGTAATTAGATCGAAATGATTTAATTAATAACTCAAAGGACTATTACTCTAACACCCCCCTTAAGATAAGCTTAGGGAGAAGCAAAACCTAGGAAACTACTGTAGAAAGCAGGAAAGATGGGTCCCAGCAACAAAGCCTGATCAGGTACCCAAATATAAGAAATAAACTAGATGAAGGAAACTGAGACTTCAATCTAGGGAAAGTCCCAAAGAGAGGAACAAGAAAGAGCAAGAAGCATCTCCGAAGCATGAAGCTGTAAACTCTGTTAGAAGAAACTGCTGGAACCCCCACTGAAATGCATGACTAGGTAGAGAAGACGAAGTCTAAAGAGCTGATCAATCGAACCAAGGAAGAAATAGAAATAACAGGTGAACCCCCCAATAATGTTGAACAAGGAGAGGTGATAGGAACACTGAGATGAAATGTCAGAAACATCTGCAGAAAGAAGAATCAGGAACACCAACAATGCAACAGAAGTACAAGTATAGGATAAAGGGCGGTGTCACTGACACACAGCATGGGCTAATATCATGGAAGATACACTCACTTGACAAAGGTGGATGAGCACAAAATGACATAACATCATAACCCCCCATGACACTTTATAACTGAGTGCGAGTACAACAAACACAAGGTGCTCAAAATCCCAAAAATATAGAAGAAGACACTTTATCTTAGTGCATTTACAGAATAAAGAATGTTATAGAAGAGAAGCATACAAGCTTAGAAGTCAGAAAGAAGAGTGAGCTAGAAGATCAGAAGAAGAGATCCTAGGACCTGTACAACCCAAGTAATCTACCAGAGTGTGAAAGATGCCAAACTCAGAGGAGAGAGAACCTAGAGAAAAATATGGAAAAAATACCCCTGCAAATAAATAGTTCACTGAACCAATTTTTTGACGATATGTTGTTTGCCAAAAATGGAGTTCGGATGAACAAGATATGGCTCCCGGAAGGTAAAAACAAACATCAGACTTTGACAGAAAAAAATGCTATCAAAATAGTAGAACCAAAAATCCTAATCACTATAATCAAAAAGAGCTTAGAAAGAGATTTTTGACGATATAACAAAGTCTAAAAAATGTCTTCGTATGCTCCAGATAGAGCGAAAAAGGTGATAAGGGCTCAAAAAGCTTCAAAAAACTAGGTTTTAAGCCCCTGAGGCTAAAGAAAATGGGCCCCTGGGTGCATGGCACACGCAGGGGCTGAAACTGGAGTCGCTGGTCATCAATATGACCGTCTGTATGTAGAGAAGGACCGCGGGGCTTATCAAAACTGCTGGGCGAAGCAAGCAACGGCGCGGAGGCACTGAGGAGGTGGGGGCTGGTGGCGGTGGGGGG
>MU223093.1:308653-335000 GCA_018584345.1 Thuja plicata | reverse complement strand
ATCTCTTTTGACTTTATGCCCCCATGTCGATTAGAGGAGACATGGTGATCTTCTTTTTTAGATGGATTCTTGTATTGCTTCTTTTTCTTGTATTGAACATTCAAGTTTCTTCCAAAAGAATTGGGACATGTGGAGGAAGAAAAATAATATGATTGGTTTAGATGGGTGGATGGATGAAAAGGATTCAAGGGTATGCATCTATGTTGATCTTGAGGAAAGATAGGAGATGGAGGAATGTAAGGACCCAAGATGGATGAGGAATTAGGAGAGTTAGGAGGGGAAGTAAAGGGACATAAGGACCCAAGATGGAAGGAAAATGTGAAGCCCTTAGTAATGGTGGAGGAGGACCAAGGATGGATGTGGAAGACGCAAAAGGATAATCGATACGTTCATAATGTATATGACAACCAAGGACATAAACATCTTTAGAGTGAGAATTAAAATTTTCAATAGGATCTTGAACATCTTGAATAGGAGCACCTTCTTTGATAGGATTGTTTGAATATTGGAAAGACTTAGGAAGACTAGAAAGTAGAAGTGAACATGGAGTGGTAGAACAAGAAGATGGAAGACTTTGATCTTGACAAGGATCTTTGGATAGCATAAGCATATAATTTTTCTCTTGATTTTCAATAGGCTCAACATTGGAAGTAACAATACCATTTTTAATAACCTTAATAGAAGTATCATCTTTGGAAAGTGCAAGTTGGGTAAGGTTATTTTGATTGTCGATAAGGTCAACGGTATAAGCAGTCATTTGATCTTACTTAGGAGAAGACTTAAGACGGGGTGGAATGAGTGAGAAAGGGCATGTGGGATCAAAAGAACCATGAAACGGATAAGAGACATCATGAAAAGGATTAGATGACATGGAGGTTTCTTGATCTTGATCTTTCTTTATGTTCTTTTCTTTATCATTTTTAGATTCCTCTTGACACGGAGCCACTTCTAAGGATAAGGAAGCATGTTGGAATTGTATGGGAGACTTGGGAAGAGATGGGGAAGGATTAGCTGAAGTAGGAATTATAGCACATAAAGGCTTAGGCTCTTTAGGTTTAACATTATCAAAAGTATTTGTAGCCAAGTAAAGGTTAGCTTGAGTTTCTTTAAGAGGTAGCCCTTGAGGATAACTATAGGGAACCACATGAAAAGTGTTAGGACTTCTGTTAGATGAAGGATTTGTGAAATATTTGGCAACTTTAGGAGATGTATGGGTATTGGAGGAAGTAGAGGATGGAAGGGAATCATCACAAAATAATGGTTCAACATTAACATGATCTAGCTTGAGAGTACAATCTTTATTTTCAGCATGAGAATCCTTAGAGGAGAAACTCTTATGATATTTCTGTTTAAAATCAGTGCGGTGAAGTTTTTATTCCTCAATAGAAGCATCAAAGAGGTATTGTTAACAAAACTCATCAAAATCTCTTTCAAAATCAGAATCATATGGATCACCATCACAATCTATCCAATGGGAACACCATTTACCAGTATAAATAAGCAGACGATGAGGAGGACTCTTAGGAACAGAGGTGTCATAGGTATCACTATATTGTCCATCATCATAGTCATCATAATCATCAGAGTCATAATAGTCATCATGGTCATCATAAGTGGGCGTGCCACTCTTTGTGGAGGAGGTGTTACAAGGATTATCACGTTGCTCATTATGGTATGTCTTGAAAAGAGAAGTATGAGTCTTGGGAGAAGTAGAAGAATAACAAGATCGTGAAGAAGAGGAAAGTAAAGACCTAGTGGAGGAAGAAGATTTGGATGATGAAGAAAGATGAGAAGAATTAGAAGATGAAATATATTTGGAACAAAGATATTGTGAGAAGATCATGTGTATAATTCTAGCAAAGGCGTCTGATTCACTCGCTTATTTTTCTATTTTTTTTTGTAATTTATCATCCATGCAATTTTTGGAGGAACACCACTCTTCAAATTGAGAAATAAGTTCAAGATCATCTATTCTCAAGAGAGGTTCCATAACAAGATATTTGAAATTCATGGTTCTGAAAGAGGAGGAATTAAGAAGAGATGAAAATAGAAGAATATAGACTAGATAATAAGAGGAAAAGAAACAAGAATACATGAAGATCTTAGGAAGAAGAGGAAGAAGCGTGAAGGAAGAAGAGAAAGAAAGGAAATGGGAGACTAGGAAGGCATGAGAGATGTGGAAGAAAGATGACCAAGAGTCATTTTGTGAAATTTGATACCATTTAAGTTCCTTTTGATGTTGAGCAACATGTCATAACATGCTTTGGGGAGATCCATTGAAGTTTTCATAACTCGGGAACTCTGATTTGGCACGTTGGCAGACGATAGCAGATAGAAATAGAAGACAAATTCACATGAAAAAATGTGGGCTCGTGCAAAGAAAGAAGACTGGTATGATAGGATGACAGCAGATAGGTAACAAGTTTGTAGAATATCACGTGAGGATTCACACAAAGCCGCACGAAGAAATGCAGCAAACCGCACAAAGAAACAGTTTTCTCACGCGAGGGAAGGCAACAAAAATTAGTATTGTTTGTTTTAAATTGACCAACTAGATGCATTAACAGATTTTATCATGAATCAGGCACGCAAAATAGCAATCAGGGAATTCAAGAAATCAATGTCTTCAAACTATGAGCAAGGGACAAAGCAACCTTGCACAGGAACATGGATAGTGTCATAGTATTTCTAATCCATAAAGATTCTACTTGTGTATGTTCTCAAAATGTTTTTCAATCATGCACATAGTCCTAGGAAATAAAAAGTTGGTTATGTACTATGGTTCTTAGTAATGGTTTGACTCTATGAATTTTGCAATCTCAAGTTGGTGAAATCCAATCCCGGCGCACTGAGGTTTTGACACAGTCCAAGAATTTAATCAATCAGGAGCTACTAAGGAGATCTGACAACCCTCAAGAAACTACACCCGTGGAGATTTCTTCCACAAGGACATTTATATAGCTTTGTTGCTACCATGGAAAAAATGGCTATTACCGCTTGAGGTTCCGTCCACATGGTTTACCCAATAAAGGGAATGTCCACTACGGTTAACCATCTCTAACAAGGAAGACTCACAATATGAACCACATGGGGACTTGGTTCAAGTTCAAGCATTTAAAGTTTTTGATTTTACCAAAAGGGAAAAGAGCATAATCCTCTAGCCTCTTCACCTTACCCAGGCATAGCAAACAAGATTAATTAACCCACTAATTTGAAATCACCTCACCCAAGGTAAATCAACAACATTGACCACCAATCTCAAGAGAGAAAGTACCAATCAAAGTTGAATACTAAATCAAGTTTGAAGTAATGACAAATCCCTCCCTACCTACAAGGGGATCTATCATCAAGAAGAGCTTCACATGTAAGACAAGCAAATGAAGCCCACTCTCTCAAGATCGCCACAAATAGTGTTCATTGGGCCTATTTACTATGTGAAACATATATACAAGAAAGCAAATCTAGGCTCATTTTTAGAGCACCAATTGGAAATGTGACCTATGAAAGAAAGAAACATTCAAGCTAAACACATGAGATGTTCATATTATTTCCAAAATCTAAATTTTATAGAGATGCAAAAAAATACCTCAAATCCAATGCAACACGAATATTTTTTTGTTTATCCACGCAAGTCCAAATCAGCAATAGCAAATCAGAAACCACTAGAAACATTAAACATTAGTGGTTAGAAAGAAACAAAGATATAAATATAGCAATGAAAAATAGATCTCTGTTGTGAAATCTCACGCAAAGATTCTCAGAGTGCCATGCAAAGATTCATAGATAGCCATGCAAAGATTCACAAAATCTCATGCAAAGAAACACACAGACAGCAAAACAAATGCAGAAAATAGTAAATAGTAACAGATCACAGAGCCTGGTGCCGAATATTGCGTGAAAATTCACACAGAGCCATGTGATGAAACGCAAAATCCAGCAAAATTTCACCTGTAGACCTACAAAATATTGTGCAAAAATTCCCTGCAAAAGTATGGAAAATACAAAAATCCAAAAATAAATTATGAAAAAATAAATATAGTGACATAAAACGAATCTTCTACCCCACAGTGGGTGCCAAAAATGTGTGCTAAAAATGTGTCAAACTTATATGGGTCATTCCATTCAAGGTTGCTCAAGAATGAGGCCTCAAATATCGACTCATAGCTCTCTAGTCATGGAGTGCAAAGGTTTGTGATGGAGGCCCTCAGATTGACCTAGTTTGTGCCCATGCAATACACCATGAAATGAGAGATTCAATGCATGAAAATGACAACTATTCTATATGATTGAAATGCATGAAATGAAATTAGTCTAAATAATAACAATGCATGATTTATTCTATGAAAGGAAATATGAATTTATTCTAATATGAATCTAATCTACATGAATAGCCATGGATGCAAGAAGAAGAAGATAAAAAGAGAGAAGTTGCAATATCCAATCTTGAGTGCTTAAATTCTCCTCCAAAATTGCTCTCCAAACCTACAGCATAACAATACCTAAAAATTCTATATGAAAATGAGAAGGAGAGGTTTCCTTATATAGGAAAGTGAACGGTTGAGATTAAGAGGCAAAAATAAATGAGCAATGGTGGAGAATAAATCTTGGTTGACCCATGTGCTCATTAAAGCAAAAAGCCCACCACTTAGAAAGATGTGAAGAAAAAGGGATTTTTATTTAATTTATTTTCTTTTCATCAAAAGAAGAGCTTTAAGTGGGGATTTTTATTTATTTAATTAAAAGAGGGGTTTTCTTTATAATTAAATAAATTAGAAGAATTTTATTTAATTAAATGAGAGGAATTCAATTTAATTAAATAAGATGAATTTTATTTAATTAAAAGGGAGATTAAATCTTTTAATTAAATAAAAATGATCAAACCTTAGGAAATATTGAAATAATTGAATTAACTACAATTTGATCAAGGAAATTGATTTGAATTGAAAATGTTACAAAGCATTGATTCAGGAATAGGAAACGGGGCCCACAGTCTAAAGCGACCATTTTAGGGTGCATATAATAGGAACAAAGAAAGAACATGTAGAACACCTCTAAAGCATGAAGCTGCAAACACTGTCAAAAAATAACTATTGGAGCCTCCACTGTAATAGAACATGATCAGGTAGAGAAGACAGTAAAAAAATCTTGAAGAGCTGATCAATCGAAGATGGAAGAATGCCTCCCAAAATAAGAATGAAAGAAGAGTGTCCATATGGTAAATGATCCATCTCACCACAATGCATAGGTACCAGTCACTGCATCCGCCTAGTACATAGGAACAAATACTGAATACATAGATCACTCCGTCAAACCAAGGAAGCATTAAAACCAACAAGGATACCCCCCATAATGCTGAGCAGGGAGAGGTATGACAGGGACACTGAAACAGACTACCAGGAAATGTTGCATGATGAAGAATGTATAAACACATATAAAGGATGGTGTTGTGGAAGGATCTCTCACTTGACACACATCATGAGGCTAATGTCGTGGAAGGGACACTCACTTGACAAAGGTAGATGGAAAATAAAGAAAACATCAAACCCCCCATGGCACTTTATAATGTAGTGCGAGTACAATAAAATCTCAAGCGTGCATCAAATGACACTTTATCTCAATGCATTTGCAAACAAGAAAAGCTACAGAAATAAATGTATACAATGTTCAGAAAAGGAAACGATCCCAGAACTTGAAACATCCAAGATATCTATCAGAATTCCATAAAGGAAAAAAAACTAAATACATAGATACATGGAGCAGAATCTGGGTGTGAGACCCATAGAAGAAGAAAGAGAATGGAAGCAGCTTTTCGACGCCATGCAGAAGTCAAAAAAAGGAGTCTGGAGGAGCGAGATATAGTGACCAAAGCGCAAAATAGAACCCTAACTTTGACTAAAAAAACCCTCCAAGACAAAAAAAATCAGATAACCAACCTGGAGAAATCAGATCATCATCAGAACCAGCATTCCGTCAATATCTCGTTTGGTGAAAAACACCTCCGTTTGCTCAAGTTATGAGCAAAAAACCACCAATAGATCAAAAACCAAATGATTCGAAAGAACCTCATCCAAAAATGGCGGAGCCCGGCTAAACTGGCGAAAAACCTCCAAAAAAGGACTACCTCCAGAATTCCCACCAAAATGGTAGAAAAAAATATTATTTTTTAATGAAAAAAATAATAAAAATAGCAATTGTTTTTTTAAGAAAAAACAATTTAAAAATAGAAATTGTTTTTCTTTTTTTTAAATAATTAAAAAAAACTGGCTTTTTTTAAAAGAAAAAAAAATTTAAAAACAATTTATATATATATATATATATATATATTTTTAATATTAAAAAAAATAATTAATATTTTTTTTAAGAAAAAAAAATATTAAAAAAGCTAGGCGACGGCCGAGCTCGGCTCGTAGAGTTCTGAGATCAGATCGGCGAGCTCCGAGATCAGCTCGCAGAGCTCGGCTTGCAGAGCTTCGAGCTCGGCTCGAAGAGATGAGGGCTCAATCCACCGACCTACGGGCATGGGTCCCCAAAAAAAATTAATTAATTTTTTTGAACTTGGATGAAACTGCCTCAATTTGCGTGCCCAAAAAATGGGCATGAGAAAAAAAGATTTTCCTTAGAATGCAACTTCGGCCAAACTAGACATGCCTTATATGGAAATAAGGTTTTTGGGCCTTCTGAGCATGATGGTGAGGTTTGTTTGGGCCCAAAATGCTCCAAAAAAATTTCACCCATAGATTGAAGAAAAAAACCCTAAAAAAGATGAGAATTTCTCCTTTGAATACAGCTTCAAAGAAACTCCAGAATAGGCAGCAACAAAGGGGCTCTGATACCATGAAGGATCTAAGAAACACTGATCCGATTATGCCCCAGAACGACTACATGCAAAATACCTATTACAAGAAAGAAGGAAAAGAAGGAAAAATCTTAAGAACTCAGAAGTTCAAAGAAACTCGAAAGAGTAGAGTAAAAATGTATTTTGAATTAATGAACAATAATTACAAAGTTCAACCTTAAAAGGTGAACAAAACCCTAAAAGGAAAAAAGCTAGGCTATACATTAATAATTAATAAAAGAATTAATTATTAATGCACCTAAGAGAACGCTTAAGCACTAAAGAGTAATGACAACTTAACTAATTAAATCAACACGATTTAATCAATAAGTCTAAAGGGAAATTATTGTAACATGTTGTTGATGCATTAAGAACATTAATTGAAAATTTTTGGCATGACAACACAAGGGTTTCACCCAACCAAAGAGATGTTGTTAGGAGGAAAATTGGATCTACAAATCGTATGCCACATCCAAAACACTTTTTGGATATGATACAAACACAATTTTATGAAAGATTCCTACAAAGATTTCCTCAAATTAAAATTATTCAAATATTTTTTGAAATGACAAAACCCTTTTATGTCAAGATTAATCATGTGTGCACCACATGTTGTTGCGGGGTACATATTGAATTTTCCATGCATTATGATATATATCATCATGTTTGTTGTACTTTGCACACTAACACTATTTTGTAGGAATGTGGTCTTCAAGCACCTTCTACGTCATCAAGAGATTTTATGTCAAGTGTATTGTGCAATCTAGATGATGGTTGCATTTAATTTAAGATGATGTGTTTGAATGGATCTTGTAGTGCATGTGGTGGTATGAGAAAGTTGTGGATATGTCACCATCTAGAGAGCACAAATGAGATCAGAAATACACTAGTTTCTTTTAGAAAATACAAGACAGTAACTTATGGTCTAAAATGTGGAAAAGAACTTAAGAGGTGTGAGTTAGTGAAAAATGATATATGCATAGCTGATTTTATGAAGATATTTAAAGAGAGACTAGTTTATGAGTACATACGTCATTCACATGGAGCTAGGTGGTTGGATGAGCAATTCAAGATATGTAAGGACAAGTTTCCCCTTGAAACTATTGTCTCCATTATTGATTTTGCTGAAAATTATACACTTAAACCTCAGAATGAAGTGTAGGCATTGTATTTCCATTCTATACAAGTGACGATATTTGTACATATAGCATTCTTACATGCACATGATAGCACAGAAACAGATAGAAAGGTTTTAAGAGAGTATCACTTCTACATCAGAGACAATCGCACACATTCATTAGAGTTTGTGCAAGTTTTCTTCAAAGTTTTCTATGATAATTTAAGGGAAACAGGTATTGAGTACAACCAACACATAATATGGTTAGACAATTGCACCTCATAATTCAAGAATGCAAGTATGTTCTATTGGTTGAGTAGGATGCATGTGACAAGTGGCATTCAACATTTTTGGAATTTCACTGAGGCGGGGCATGGCAAGACAAGCATGATGGTGCGGGTGCATGTCTAAAAATAGCTCTTTCCAGAGAGGAATTGAAGTACGAAGGTGTTGTAGAGTTAATAAATGCAGAAATAATTATTTTGTTGTTTGTATTTCCATTTTGTAGTCTTCCCAGTAAAATTTTGAAGTTCCCAGTCATTCCTATGCTCAAGAGTTGAAAGTATCCTTTATAAAATTTCTTAAATATCTCTGCAAATGGTGTTACCTCTAGTTCAAAAATGCAAAAAATCCCTAAAATCTAAGTCACGTTTCTATTTTCAAGTTACTTTTTCGTAACTTAAGTTCTGAGAATAAAACATGTGCTTATTATGTTAGTCGCTTAGTCTCGTGAAGTGAAAAGAATATTCCATTCTGTCTAGAGACTTAGAAAAAGTCCTTTGTCATGTTATCTCCTGATAAATAGAATATACCTTAGCAGATATGGAGACTTCATTCAGATTGTTCATCTCAAGTCAAATCTAACGGTGGTTGGGAAGTCTATGAATAAACCTACAGTTTAAAAATCATCTAGCGACACTGAGTTTCTATAGTCGTGAGGTCTCCTGATCAAACCTGAGTTAGATGTTAGATTTAGTGTTAGTGTTGTCACCTAGTCGCAAAAGAAATCAAGTGTTAAGTTAAGAATCATGAGACTTGGCGACAACCACATGATGAAAAGAGATCCAATTGCAGTCATGAGGTTGCTGTAAAAGTTTGAAAAGTCAAAAGTGATCCAGCGATTAGGAGACAAAAGGATAAGTTGAGACACATGTTCATCAATCATGTAGTCTCTAATGAAAATGCAAAGTAAAAAATACACTTGGCGACTTGGAGATAGAAGTCGCGAAGTCTTGTGAAAAATTAGGGTTTTCTTTGAAGATCAGGAGACTTGGCGCAGACTGTCAGATGCAGAAGAAAGAAGATCAATGGTTGTCACGTTATCTCTAGATGACAATAATAAAGATGACATTATTAAGTGATAAAGAGACAAATATTTTTGTCGCGTGGTCTCCAAATAAACTATGAGTTAAAAGATTTGTTCGGTGACAAAGAGATATAATAGTCACCAAGTCTCCAAAAATAAATCAAGGTTAAAGATCAGTTAGTAGATGGCTCAGTCGCATTATCTCTGAAAGAACATGAGTTAAGAGATAACATTAAGTGACAAGGAGATAACCTTTGATCTGGAGATTGATCCAACGACAGTCGCTAAGTCTTGGTATGAAACCACAGTTAAGGAAAGCATTCAATGACAAAGAGATTACACAATTGTGAGGTCAATAGAAGAAGAACCAGAGTTAAAGTGAAAACTTTTCTTCAGCGCCATGGTGGACAGTTGCCAGCCAACAGATTTTTAGTGATTTATGCCAGATGGAAAAGTGGCCAAGTTGTGTTTAATGATAGCAATCAGATTTTATTTTGATCTCTTTTTGAATTTTATAAGGTTTAAATAAGCAAAATGCACTCATTTATAATTGATTGCATTTCAGTTTGAAATGCCATGGATAGAAACATAATTGATGTCACAGTATGTAAACTAATGGCAGAAGTGATTGAATTGTAAGTCTGCAAGTTTCAAAGAGATGGCTGCATTGATTTCTCAAATATAAGTAAGCGTATCCATTGTCATTTTATTTTAGCAGCTTCCAAGTTTTTAGAGCTAAGAGTAAAGATTAGCATTTTCCAACAAGAGTGGATTTTTCCAGTAGTGTGTTTTGAAAGAAGTGATTTCCTACTTCAAAATTCAAAAGGCATTGTGATTGGTGGTGTTTTCAGTGCTCAAAGTTTCAATTCTCAGAGTAATTGATAGCTTGTGGTGAGGGTTTGTAGGAGATTTGTTTCAATATCGGTAATATAAATTGGAATAGAGAAAGATGAGCCAAGAAATGAGTGTGGCCTCTACCAGTGGAAGAAGTGGTGATATTGATGATGACATGAAAGGGAAGCACAATTATTTTGAAAAATCCATCTCCTTATTGCCAGGATCAAGCCAAAATAGAAAGGTAAGTGTTGATACTCTGATAGATTATTTGCACTTAATTAGGGATGTTAATTAAAACTCCAGTCTCTTCATTTATTCCATGTTCAATTACTTCTATAATAATAGTGATAAAGTTGTGCCTATTTCAAATCCATGAACATGTAGATTAGCCAAATTAATAGTCCCTGACAACTTTGTAAATGCCAATTTCATCTTAGAAATGGCCAGTAGGTATGATACCCTAACCAAAACAATACAAAGGGATGACGGGAAAGCCCTAGTAACCCTAGATAGAAACTCATTCATGAAAGCATTCAATGTATACCATCCCATGGCCACAAAGATAAAATTGAAGAGTTTAGAGAACAGGTAAACGAGACTAGAGTTTGGAATTGCTTCCAAATTGATTTAGGAACATCATGTGCCAAGGAGAATGAACAATTATATAGCACCCATCCCAGGGACTACCCCATATTAGTACAAAGACCTTAACTTCTACATGATGTATATCTCCTATGCATTGTGCAGAGTGTTGGGAAATGATGGAGGACCTGAGAGAATCACCTCCAACATCCTTATGATGGTCCTGGATATGCAGAGCCCTCATACCAGTACCAATTATGATTATATTCAGTATATAATTGATCAAATGAATCAAGAATTTATTGATATCTAGAATAAGAAGGACAACCCTAGATTCATGCATTATTCCATTTCAATGCATTTAACTTTATACTACAAATTTCCTATTATGAGCTATCAGTATTTGAGGCCTCAGAGGTTTCATCAGAACCAGGCCAACCCCATTCAGTTTTGGCTGAGAGTGTGGAACTACACCTCAAGGGAATAGGAATTTTGTGCCTTTGAAAATTGGATAGTATATCCAATACTTAAATGCCTAGGAGTAAATAAGACAAGGCTACCAGTGAAGGTGCTAAAACTGCTAAGGCCATGTCAATATGTTGATAAGTGGCAAGGAGATCACAACTGGGGTGACTTCTATTATGAGAATAATTTTACATTGATCACAGTGTATGGTTGCACCCACTCACCCCATGTTTTTCCATTCCATGTGCCACCTAGGATTGGAGCAATGGAATTCATCAGGCAATTAATTTTGACAGACAAGGAACACCTTGCTCCTCACAGGAAGGGTACATTTACCCCAAGACAGTTTAGGATCTATAATTTTACAATTGGTAAAAGGGAAATAGACGCAGTAAATAATTGGATGAGCTACTATAGAATGAATTTATCCCTCTACAGATACATTGACACAGAAGGCTTCATTTTGAGTGCCAAGAAGTTGTTGACACCCACCATTCCATATAAAAAGGATTGTGAGGAATGCATGGAAGAAGACCTAATAAAAAATATATTAGAGGATGAGGAGGTCGATAAAAGGGCTGAAAATCTCAATGAATTGATGGACTTAGAGAGGCAAGTAAAGAGGAAGGGCATTTCTTTTGGGGGTTTCTTCCCAGACTTGGCATATTTAAAAAGGCTTGATGCCATGATTGAGTCTCATACTATGTTATGCAACCAATTGGAAGATGCACTAGTAGTGGCCATAAAGGGCACTCATCATTAAATTATGATGAGGAAAGTGATGAAGAATACTCAGTACCTAGCACCCCTCCAGTAAATAAAGCATTTTTTGAAGAACATGCAACTGAGGGTGAGAACATAATTGACCTAACAGAGGTCCCAGAAACTGAGGTCACCAATGAGCCCCCAACAAAAAGACAAACAGTTGAAATAGGACAACCATCACAGAAGAAAGAGAAGAAGAAAGATGGAATTGGTGCTCTTATCACTAGTAACAGAGCCTATGACCATCAGTTGAGGAAACAGATAAGAGAAGGAAAGAAGTTGCAAAAAGATGAAGAAGAGGAAATAGAGTTTCCCCTCATGACTTGCACTGAGGAAAGATTGATATATCAAGATCAATTTCTAAAGGATGATAATTTCATCAAGACCAAGGAGTTCAAAGAGTTCCTCATCTCAAATAAGCAACAAAAAGTTGGTGCACAAATGCAATTAGCAAGTGGTGATCCTGTGACCAGTGAGGCTCTACAAACATTGGAGGATTATGATCCTAAATCAAAGAAAATCACACCAAAGGAAGCAAGAAAACTGGTAAAGGCCAGTGGGATGTTGTTGGTAGAAGGTTGGGATTTGGCCTCTGCCTTCATTATAGATTAAATAAGGAAGAAACTTGATGTAAATTTGTCATCAGAAACACAGGTTGGGGAAATGATTAGACGATTTGGATACAATCCAAAGTCCCAAGCCTTAGTAATGTGGAGTTTAGCTCCAAAAGATCAGAAGCCATCCCTAATAAACATTCAAGAGAAAATGCAAGGAAACAAGATTATCTGGTCTATCCATAATACAAGAGACTTGGATATTTCCGAAGTGCTCACCCATTTTTCTCAATTGAATGAGGCCAAGGCTATCCAAATGTCAGAAAAGTTTGAGAAGCTCACTAGTGAAACTAGTAATATAGTCAAAGACAGGGAGTTGGCTCTAATCAAGATCAAAGCACAAGAGAAGCTGATAGCAGAGCTCACACAAAAACTTCTTGATATTCTAGAAGCTTCCCCTACAGAGCCAAAAGAGCTACAAGATGTTGAGATCCAAATAGAGGAAATAGAGAATAATGCAGCAGAGACAAAGCAAGAGGTTAAGGAGCACAATAATGTTGTATTGGGTGCATTAAAATAAATTTTGTAGCATAGGGTAGATGCAATAAAGGATAATATTGATGTAGTATATGTAGCCTATGGAAAATTTCTAGGCCTGCAAGTAGAGGTAAATAATTTTATCCAAATTTTGAACCCTTATTATGCAACATGGTCTGGCAGAACAGGACTTTTTGAAAGGTTGACATCTTTTCAACCACTTAGGTCAGACCTACCAAAGATAGTAACCCAAGTTGGGGTTGAGATAGAGAAAATAGGATCCACCTTGTCCTTTTTCAAAGGGAAGGCTAATCAAATAGAGGCAAGTTTCAACATCTTTGGACCAAGCTACAACAGATTTGTGCCTCCAATCAGATCAGAGGACAATCAGATCAAGAACAGTGAGGAAGGGACTAATTACTTTTTGTGTCATTATATTGAGGGCAAAAAGAAATTTACAACTACAATCATTGATGGAGAGGGTATTGAGTACCCAATAGGATCCGTTGTTGTGAAAGGGACATGGCATAGAAGGTACGCTATCAAAATATAATGTGTTCTTGTTTGACGAATTTGAGACCTCTTACCATCATTCTATTACACTTTATATATTGAATTTTGTATTAATTTATGGTTCTATGAAATGCAGGTACCCTATCCAAAAATCCAAGAAGTGGTTGTTTCAGGACTATGAGACACATACACATATTTTGCATTACTCGAACCTTCTTGTTGCAACAAATATTGAATTGATAAAGTATACTGGTAGACCTCGTAAGAAGAATTTATGGAAACTTCGTGAATCTGAATACGAGGCAATACATGACACAATAAGGGTTAGAGCTGATCCAGAAGGTTTTCTCAATTAGTTTTGGGCCATCATGAAGAATCATTCTACAAAATGGTAGAATTATTTTGATAATTTTGTATATAAATTTTGTGAAACAATCTAACTTCACTTTTTTGTAAATATAAATGACTATGAAGTGGTCTATATGCATATTTTGAGATCACAATTTTGTATATTGAAAGACGATCAAATTGTATATAAAAGTGGCAATGGGTTGATTTTTATATACCGAGGTTCCACATTTTGTATAGTTTACTGTGTACCATTTAACTAAGAGGATATGAGTGAATTACGACTCATTACAATTATAACAACATGGCTCATGCATGCTTTTGGGATGACTCATGGAATGGCTTCCCCCCTCTAGTTAGTATTCCTAAATTTTCTAATTCTATCCATGTTTTTAAATCCTCTTGGGGGGATAAGGTGTGTCATTATATAGATCATGTGGATCCACTATCACATCGGGTCTCTTGGAAGGAGCCTAGTATTCTTCCTATTTCTGATTTTTATGCCAACCTGTTCAAGGATATTTTTAAAAAGAGGCAGGTATTTTATCAAGAAAATTAGGATTTTGTTTATTGGGCCCTGCATATGATGGTAATTATTTGGTTAAGGTTGGGTACATGGCTCTCAGTAGAGTATTGGATACTAAAATCAAAAGTAGGGCATTCTCATTTTGCTAGAATGATTACACATTTCCTAAAGCTGGATGTTTCTCTTGGCTAGCCCTTCGAAAGAGACCACTCACTAGTGATAGGCTGGAAAAATTCAACATTTCTCATAGGTTTAGATGTCTCCTCTACCAAATAGATCTTGAAGATGCAGATCATGTGTTTCTACAATGTGAGTTTGCACAGGAATGCTGGAAATTTGTTCTTAGTAAGTTGAATTTTGTTATGCCACTCCCTACTACCCTTTGGGATTTATTTGAATCTTGGCCTACATTGTATACAAATTCTCTCCTTGCATCTATATGGAAATGTTCTCCATCTCTAATCATTTGGTCATTATGGTGGGAGAGAAACAAGTGTATCTTTAGGCAATCCCCTTCCACAGTGGATGTTGTGAAGATTACTATTGAAAAGTCAATATCATAACCGGTTTCAGCCAATATTAAGAATAATTCCTCACACATCCTATTTTCTAAAGGGGATGATTCTACTCTCAAGGAGTGGAAATATATTTCTCTCCCAACCTTCCTTACTATTAATAGTGCATCAAGAGGACTCGATAAGACAAAGGTTAAATGGTCCCCACCAGAACATTGAGTTATTAAGGTTAATTTTGATGGAGCCTCACATGAAAACATGGGTAAGTCAGGCATTGAAGTTTGCTTGAGAAATCATCTTGGAGTTCCTATTGCCTTATATTCATCTCCCACCCCAAAGGGTATGAATAATGTGGTTGAAGCTTCTGCGTTATTATACGAGTTAGTGATTTCTAGTTCTTTAGGATGCACTCGAATCCATGTTGAAGGTGATTCCATGACTTCTATTCATGCCTATATTTATAAGAAAATTTGGAGGCTTATTGACTCCTTTGAATCATGCACAATTTCCCATATATACTGGGAAGGTAATTCAGATGTTGATCATCTTTCTAACCTGGGTTGTGATGATATTTTGATTGTGGATCATGACATGGATAAGGTACTTAGTATTCATTCCACGCTGGTGGCCATCATATTTAAGGAGCAAGATAGGATTTGATTTTTTGAATTAATTATATTATTCGTTCAGTTAGTATGAAGTTTGGGGAAATTCCAATCTATCCTTATAACATCATTTCTTGGGATTAGATCTATTATCAATTGAGGCATCCTGCAAATCTTTTTTGGGATTTTCTCTATATCTCCATTTATTGGAAGTATGATTTTGGTGGATGAGAGGAATTTTATTTATGGTGGCCTCTTTTATTTCTATTCTATCCATTTGAGACTTATTTTTTGTCCTGGTTGTGGATATTTCTGGAAATTTGTGCCTCGAGTTTCTTTTTTGACAATGGATTATGCACCCAGAAATTACCGTATTGTTTTCCCCATGAGTAACTGGGAGAGGCCATTTGAAGATAGTATTTCCAATGACGATTTGGGGCCTATCTTAAATGTGGAATGTGATCACTAATGTCAGTGCATCCAACATATTATTGGAGAACATATTTTGCATCCCCACGCTGATGGACTTTCTTCGATCAATGTCCAAACTGGAGGAGGTTGCTGTAAAATTTTTTAAGCCACAATTACTTGCTCCGAACATTTTCCTTTCAATGGATACATAATACAATGTTCACACTGGTGTGGCTATGCTTGGGGGTGTGCTTTCAAGGGATTATATGTTCCATAAACCAGAGCTGAGTTTTAGTGGGGTAAGGTATAATGTTGATGCCCCTTCGGTTACTATAGCAGGTGTTCCATCATTGGCGTCTGACTCAACAATTATAAATTTTGAAAGTTTATTTGTGTGCGCCCCTATTTCTATGAATTTGGGTGTTGAAGGTTATTATGTGCGTGCCCCTGTACTTGGGATTTTGGGTAGCATTCCCCACTCGACAATTTTTATGCTGATCAAGTTGCCTAGTTTGATGCTCTCGATGGGGTATAATTGAGGATTAATGATTTGGAACATTTTGGTTTTGGTCGTGAGGACTATTTTGGCAAAGTTGATAATTTGGTATTTATGCCGATTTTGATTAATATCTCTTGGTATTGTCTCGTACTCAACTTTTTAATTGTATATTATTTATTTTTCTTGTAATGGGGCTAAGAAGCTGGGTTTTCTTCCTAGTTCTTTCCCCGTCGAGCCTTTGAACTAGGTTTTTATCTTTATATATTTATATATAGTAGGTACATCTACTTTGCTTTAAAAAGAATTAAAAACAATGGCTTATGCAGTGGATATCTCATGTTTCTCTAAATTATAATAATGGTTCATGTGTAGTATTTATGTATGTATGTTCATTTTCATATTATGTATTAATGTATGTATCTTTGTCATGCATTGTATTTATGTCTCTCTCTCTCTCTCTCTCTCTCTCTCTCTCTCTCTCTCTCTCTCTCTCTTCCAAAGAAACTACCTTGAAAATATTCTATCAAACCAAAGTAATAGGCATAATCTACAATTAAAATTATGGTGTTATATGTTATGGTTTGTGGACATTTGAATTGTTTTACTTCTATTGTCACCCAATTTGGCTTAGTGCACCCTGGGAACACTTCAGTTTGACTTGCATCAGAACATTCTTGATGGTTTGCAAGAGAAAAAAGGTCTCCCCTGGAGTTTACCCGACCAACTGGAGCTAATGGAGCTGATGGTTTGGTCCCACAAGGAACGGTTTGAAAGATGCACCATTGAGAAACTTTCAACTGAGCAACAATGCAACTTTTTACACCAACCAAGATCGGGTCGCCAAATGGAATCTCCTAGAACTAAGCCATGTGCTTGTAGGACTTCCCAAGATTTTCCTTGTGCACTTCACAGATCTCTGATATCTCTCACAAGGCCTGAGATATGGCTCTCCAAAATTTGCTGCCCAATTTGGCTTAAAGCACCTTGGGAACACTTCGGTTTGACTTGCACTGAAATGTTCTTGATGGTTCGCAAGAGAAATAAGTCTCCCTATCATTTACCCAGCCAACTAGAGCTTATGGAGCTGACAGTTTGGTCCCATGATGAACATTTTGAAAGATTCACCATCAAGCAACTTTCAACTGAGTAATAATGCAACTTTTTGCACCAACCGAGATCGGGTCGCCAAATGGTATTCGAGTGGAATATCCCAGAACTAAGACATGTTCTTGTAGGCCTTTCAAAGATGGTCCTTTTACACTTCATAGATCTTTAGTATCTCTCACGAGCTCTGAGATATGGCTCTCTAAAAATCGCTGCCCAATTTGGCTTAGTGCACCTTGGGAACACTTCGGTCTGACTTGCGTTGAAATGGTCTTTATAGTTCGCAAGTGAAAAAAGGTCCCCCTTAGAATTTAAATGGCCAAATAGAGAAGATAGAGCTGACGTTTTGATCCCATGACAAATTTTTTGAAACAACAATAATGACAAAGTTGCTAGACAACATTTGTGCAACTTTTGACAATGCTGCAAAAATTTTCTATTAGGACCTCTCAACCTATTGAAAGGACTTAAAAGACCCTTAGATCCTATAGTAGGACCTTTATTAGACCAAAAAAATCAAACCTACTTATCCTATCATAGTTTATGAGTCTAATCAACCTTAGGTTTATAAAGACACCTTAGATGGATTGACTTTACATTGATCAGGGTGTATGGTTGCACCCACCCACCCCATGTTTTGACATTCCATGTGCCACCTAGGATTTTAGCAATGGAATTCATCAGGCAGTTAATTTTGATAGACAAGGAACACCTTGCTCCTCACAGGAAGGGTACATTTACCCCAAGACAGTTTAGGATCTATAATTTTGCAATTGGTAAAAGGGCATTAGACCCAGTAAATAATTGGATGAGCCACCACAGAATGAATGTAGCCCTCAACAAATACATTGACACAGAAGGCTTCATTTTAAGTTCCAAGAAGTTTTTGACACCCACCATTCCATATAAAAAGGATCGTGAGGAATGCATGGAAGAAGACCTAATAAGAAATATATTAGAGGATGAGGAGGTCGATAAAAGGGATGAAAAGCTTAATGAATTGATGGACTTAGAGAGGAAAGTAAAGAGGAAGGGAATTTCTTTTGGGGGTTTCTTCCCAGACTTGGCATATTAAAAAAGTCTTGATGCCATGATTGAGTCTCATACTCTGTTATGCAACCAATTGGAAGATGCACTGGTAGTGCCAGAGAAGGCCATAAAGGGCACTCATCATCAGAGTATGATGAGGACAGTGATGAAGAGTACTCAGTACCTAGCTTCCCTCCAGCAAATAAAGCATTTTTTGAAGAATAGAAAACTAAGGGTGAGAACATAATTGACCTAACAGAGGTCCCAGAAACTGAGGTCACCAATGATCCCCCACCAAAAAGACAAAGAGTTGAAATAGGACAACCATCACAGAAGAAAGAGAAGAAGAAAGATGGAATTGGTTCTCTTATCACTGGTAACAGAGCCTATGACCAAAAGTTCAGGAAACAAATAAGAGTAGGAAAGAAGTTGCAAAAAGATGAAGAAGAGGAAATAGAGTTCCCCCTCATGACTTGCACTGATGAAAGATTGATATATCAAGATCAATTTCTAAAGAATGATAATTTCATCAAGACCAAGGAGTTCAAAGATTTCCTCATCTGGAATAAGCAACAAAAAGTTGGTGCACAACTGCAATTAGCAAGTGGTGATCCAGTGACCAGTGAGGCTATACAAGCATTGCAGGATTATGATCCTAAATCAGAGAAAATCACACCAGAGGAAGAAAGAAAACTGGTAAAGGCCAATGGGATGTTTTTGGTAGAAGGTTGGGATTTGGCCTCTGCCTTCATTATAGATAAAATAAGGAAGAAACCTGATGTAAATTTGTCATCAGAAATACAGGTTGGGGAAATGATCAAAAGATTTGGATACAATCTAAAGTCCCAAGCCTTAGCAATGTGGAGTTTAGATCCAAAAGATCAGAAGTCATCCCTAATAAACATTCAAGAGAAAATGCAAGGACACAAGATTATCTGGTCTATCCAGAATAAAAGAGACTTGGAGATTTCCCAAGTGCTCACCCATTTTTCTCAATTGAATGAGGCCAAGGCTATCCAAATGTCAGAAAATTTTAAGAAGCTCACTAGTGAAACTAGTGATATAGTCAAAGACAAGGAGTTGGCTCTAATCAAGATCAAAGCACAAGAGAAGCTAATAGCAGAGCTCACACAAAAACTTCTTGATCTGCCAGAAGCTTTCCCTGCAAAGCCAAAAGAGGTGCAAGATGCTGAGATCCAAATAGAGGAAGTAGAGCATACTGCAGCAGAGACAGAGCAAGAGGTTAAGGAGCACAATAATGTTGTATTGGGTGCATTAACAGAAATTTTGTAGCATAGGGTAGAATCAATAAAGGATAAGATTGATGTAGTATATGGAGCCTATGGAAAATTTCTAGGCCTGCAAGTAGAGGTAAACAATTTTATCCAAATTTTGAACCCTTATTATGCAACATGGTCTAGCAGAACAGGACTTTTTGAAAGGTTGGCATCTTTGCAACCACTTAGGTTAGACCTACCAGAGATAGTAACCCAGGTTGGGGTTGAGATAGAGAAAATAGGATCCACCTTGTCCTTTTTCAAAGGGAAGGCTAATCAAATAGAGGCAAGGTTCAACATGTTTGGACCAATCTACAATAGATTTGTGCCTCCAATCATATCAGAGGACAATCAGATCAAGCCACTAGGGGTATGGGGCTCAGAATTCAACATTGTACTACCTAATAAAGAGGTATATGTTTCTAAAAAGGGAGAGATAGATATGGAAAGATATAATAAGATTGTGGATGAAGCATGTAAAGAAAAAATAGATTTTAATAATTTCATCACAAATGTCAAAAGCATTACTGATGTCAGGTGGGAGAGGCAGAAGACCCAGCTGAAGAATATACAGATCTTTGAATGGGCGAAAGAAGAAGATGTTACAGCATGGGACATATTAACAAAGCCCAAGAATAAAAAGCATGTCAATGTTAACTTGGACACCATGGATGAAGAATAAGAGGACACATGCCACCTGCTCTTTGAAGATAGGAAGGTTAGCAATCATAAAGACTAGTGTAAGTTAGCATGTATTGGCGGTCACTAGATCTCATTGCAAATATCAGATACTATCCTGAACATATACAGACAAAGGTGCCAAAGATCACAAGAAGACAAAGAATAAATCAGATTTTATTCTCCATTTTTGTCCATCCACCGCTTGGTTCATTCTTTTTTTTGTCCTTTCTATATTTTAGGGTTAGGTCTTAAAACCATCGGAAGCTTGTAGCATCCTTACTTCTTAAGGATTCCAATATGGTTTAAGCCTATAAATAGAGCCCATTCTAACATTTTTAAAAGATGGTGGAATAGAATTACAAGGCAGACTACTAAAATTTGTCTGAGCCTCTTTACTTTTTTGTCTATGTAAATGTATTTGAAGCATTAAGACATTAATATAATATATTGCAATCATTATTTTACATCTTGGTTGTCTCTTTTCATTTTTTTTATAGTTCTTGTATGTTTATTTGTAAGGCACTTAGACATACTGATCACAAGGTGATTGTGCAATCATTTGTGAGCTCCTTCAAGGAAGGATTTATTATTTTAAATGACCCCAGAGAACTTAGCATTAATTTAAGGATTTGATGATAGTTATAGAACTAGAGGATAATTTGTAAGGCATTTTATCTTTGTTGTAAGTGTTTTATTAATCACCTTATTGTGGATTTATACCAGATATTGACTCTATAGCCCATAGGATCAAGCACTGGTTTATAGTTTTGCAAGTAATTGTTTAATCATCCAGCATTTAAGAACAATCATTCATTATTTTATACTTATAAAAGAGCATACATTCATAAGCAATTGTATTCACAGAGTATATAATTCAAGTCTACTGATTCCGTTAAGAGAGAATCAAATAGGTTGTCCCTAAAGTTCATAAGAACTATAAAAGGAAGAAGGATGAGAATCCTTATTGCATTACTATTTGTGGTTGTCAAAATACTAGTTTGTCTTATTAAGCTCCGTGTTAGGTTATTCATAGTCACTTGCATAGTTATCTTCTTATTGATACAGTAAAAGGAATTCAATAAGTTAGCAAGAAGATATAATCCACTATAAAGATAATGTCAGTCAGTAATCATTCATAGGTAATACCTACCTGAGTCAGTGGATCTCAAAAAAGGAGATAATAGTTTCCCTAGATATTATCAAAACCCTCATCAATTAGGTATTTCTCTTGCTTGAATCATTTATTTCAATATTGGGATTCATAGAGTTAAAACAAAAACTCAAACATTTTGAGGTTCAACAAGAAAAATCCCTAACATGTGCGATGGTGTAACTCTACGATGGGAATATGTAATGAAGGTAAGTATATGGTTAATATATTTTTTGGTTGATAGGCGAGTCTAACATTTAAAACTATCTATATTGGTGTACACTTACAGGATCAAGTGACATGCACTCATTTAGAAGTTCAAATGCAGCATCATTGGGTATTTATACTAGATTAATGACATGTTTTTGCTTTTCTTGTATGAATTTTGTGTGGGAGGAATGTGAATCAAAATATTGGGTTAACAAATGGTCTTATACACCTTTGCAACTGCTTGATAGATATCAAATTCCTAAAGAACTACAATTGAGCCAGTTTGAAGCATCAATTGATTTGATCACATATATGACCTAGTTGAACCAGGTAATTTGTCAATTTATTCTTTATTTTGAGATGAAATCTGTTGAACCTACTTGAAATAATTTTATTAGGTGGTTAAGTGTTTAGGCTATTAACTTATCCCTCTTTAAATTACAGGTCATGTATATGTAGTTGTTGCAGATGAGAATAGTGAGGAAGGGACTGATTACTTTTTGTGGCATTGTATTGAGGGCAAAAAGAAATTGACAACTATTGTCATTGATGGAGAGGGTATTGAGTACCCAATAGGATCCTTTGTTGTGACAGGGACATGGCTTAGAAGGTACGTTATCAAAATATAATGTGTTCTTGTTTGAAAACTATGAGACCTCTTACCATCATTCTATTACACTTTATATGTTGAATTTTGTATTAATTTATGCTTCTATGAAATGTAGGTACCCTATCCAAAAATCCAAGAAGTGGTTGTTTCAGGACTATGAGACACATACATATATTTTTCATTACTTGAACCTTCTTGTTACAACAAATATTGAATTGATAAACTACACTGGTAGACCTCGTAAGAAGATTTTATGGAAACTTCATGAATATGAACACGAGGCAATACATGACACAATAAGGGTTAGAGCTGATCCAGAAGGTTTGCTCAATTAGTTTTGGGCCATCATGAAGAATCATTCTACAAAATGGTAGAATTATTTTGACAATTTTGTATATAAATTTTGCGAAACAATCTAACTTCACTTTTTTGTAAATATAAATAACTATGAAGTGGTCTACATGAATATTTTGAGACCACAATTTTGTATATTGAAAGAAGATCAAATTATATATAAAAGTGGAAATGGGTTGATTTTTATATACCAAGGTTCCACATTTTATATAGTTTACTGTGTACCATTTAACTAAGAGGATATAAGTGAATTACGATTCATTACAATTATAACAACATGGTTCATGCATGCTTTTGGGATGATTCGTGTAATGGCTTCCCCCCTCTAGTAAGTATTCCTAAATTTTTTGATTATATCCATGTTTTGAAATCCTCTTGGGGGGATAAGGTGTGTCATTATATAGATCATGTGGATCCACTGTCACATCGGGTCACTTGGAAGGAGCCTAGTATTCTTCCTATTTCTGAATTTTATGCCAACCTATTCAAGGATATTTTTAAAAAGAGGCAGGTATTTTATCAAGACAATGAGGATTTTGTTCATTGGGCTCCTACATATAATGGTAATTATTTGGTTAAGGCTGGGTACATGGCTCTCAGTAGAGTATTGGATACTAGAATCAAAAGTAGGGCATTCTCATTTTGCTGGAATGATTGCACATTACCTAAAGTTGGATGTTTCTCTTGGCTAGCCCTCCGAAAGAGACCACTCACTAGTGATAGGCTGGAAAAATTCAACATTTCTCATAGGTTTAGATGTCTCCTCTACCAACAAGATCTTGAAGATACAGATCGTGTGTTTCTACAATGTGAGTTTGCACAGGAATGCTGGAAATTTGTTCTTAATAAGTTGAATTTTGTTATGCCTCTCCCTAATACCTTTTGGGATTTATTTGAATCTTGGCCTACATTGTATGCAAAGTCTCTCCGTGAATCTATCTAAAAATGTTCTCTATCTCTAATCATTTGGTCATTATGGTGGGAGAGAAGCAAGCATATCTTTAGGCAATCCCCTTCCACAGTGGATGTTGTGAAGATTACTATTGAAAAGTCAATATCAGAACTTGTTTCAGCCAATATTAAGAATAATTCCTCACACATCCTATTTTCTAATTGGGATGATTCTACACTCAAGGAGTGGAAATATATTTCTCTCCCAACCTTCCTTACTATTAATAGTGCATCAAGAGGACTCGATAGGACAAAGGTTAAATGGTCCCCGCCAGAACATGGAGTTATTAAGGTTAAATTTGATGGAGCCTCATGCGGAAACCTGGGTAAGTCAGGCATCGGGGTTTTCTTGAGAAATAATCTTGGAGTTCCTATTGCCTTATATTCATCTCCCATCCCATAGGGTATGAATAATGTGGTTGAAGCTTCTGCGTTATTATAGGGGTTAGTGATTTCCAATTCTTAATTGGGATGCACTTGAATCCATGTTGAAGGTGATTCCATGATTTCTATTCATGCATGTATTAACAGAAAATTTATTAACAAAAACTTGGCCTGTGTTTATAAGAAAATTTGGAGGCTTATTGACTCCTTTGAATCATGCACAATTTCCCATATATACCGGGAAGGTAATTCAGCTGTTGATCATCTTTCTAACCTAGGTTGTGATGATATTTTGATTGTGGATCATGACATGGATAAGGTACTGAGTCTTCATTCCACACTGGTGGCCATCATATTTGAGGAGCAAGCTAGGATTTGATTTTGTGAATTGCTTATATTATTCATTCAGTTAGTATGAAGTTTGGGGAAATTCCAATCTATCCTTATAACATCATTTCTATGGATTAGATTTGTTATCAATTGAGGCATCCTGCAAATCTTTTTTGGGATTTTCTCTATATCTCCATTTATTGGAAGTATGATTTTGGTGGCTAAGAGGAATTTTATTTATGGTGGCCTCTTTTCTTTCTGTTCTATCCATTTGAGACTTATTTTTTTGTCCCAGTTGTGGATATTGCTAGAAATTTGTGCCTCAGGTTTCTTTGTCGACAATGGATTATGCACCCAAAAATTACCGTATTGTTTTCCCCATGATTAATTGGCAAAGGTCATTTGAAGATAGTATTTCCAATGACAATTTGGGGGCTATCTTCAATTTGGAGTGTGATCATTGATGTCAGTGAATCCAACATATTTTTGGAGACCATATTTTGCATGTCAGTGCATCCAAACTGGAGGAGGTTGCGGTAAAAGTTTTTAAGCCACAGTTACTTGCTCTGAACATTGTCATTTCAATGGCTATGCAATACGACTTTCATGCTGGTGTGGCTATGCTTGGGGGTGTTCTTTCGAGGGATTATCTGTTCCATAAACCAGAGCTGAGTTTTAGTGGGGTAAGGTATAATGTTGATGCCCCTTTGGTTACTATTGTAGGTTTTCCATCATTGGTGTCTAATTCAGAAATTATAGATTTTGAAAGTTCATTTGTGTGCGCCCTTGTTTCTATGAATTTGGGTGTTGAAGGTTATTATGTGTGTGTTCCTGTACTTGGGATTTCGGGTAGCATTACCCCACTCAAAAGTGTTTCTACTGATCAAGTTGCCTGGTTTGATGCTCTTGATGGGGTATAATGGAGGAATAATGATTTGGAACATTCTGGTTTTGGCCGTGATGACTATTTTGGAAAAGTTGATAATTCGGTAGTTATGCCAATTTTGATTAATATCTCTTGGTATTGTCTCGTACTCAACTTTGTAATTGTATATTTTTTATTTTTCTTGTAATGGGGCTGAGAAGCGGGGTTTTATTCCTAGTTCTTTCCCTGTCGATCCTTTGAACTAGGTTTTTATCTTTATATATTTATATATAGTAGCTTCATCTACTTTGCTTTAAAAAGAAAAAAAATGGCTCATGCAATGGATATCTAATGTTTCTCTAAATTATAATAATGGTTCATGTGTAGTATTTATGTATGTATGTTCATTTTCATATTATGTATTAATATATTTATCTTTGTCATGCATTCTCTCTCTCTCTCTCTCTCTCATCCAAAGCAACTACCTTGAAAATATTCTATGAACCAAAGTAATAGGCATAATCTATAATTAAATTTATGATGTTATATGTTATGGTTTGTGGACATTTGAATTATTTTACTTCTATTGTCACCCAATTTGGCTTAGTGCACCTTGGGAGCACTTCGGTCTGACTTGCGCCAGAATGTTCTTGATGGTTTGCAAGTGAAAAAAGGTCTCCCCTAGCATTTACCTGACCAACTAGAGCTGATGGAGCTGACAGTTTGGTCCCATGATGAACGGTTTGAAAGATGCACCATTGAGAAACTTACAACTGAGCAACAATGCAACTTTTTACACCAACCTAGATCGGGTCGCCAAATGGAATCGAAGTGGAATCTCCCAAAATTGAGCCATGTGTTTTTATGCCTTCCCAAGATGGTCCTTGTGCACTTCACAGATCTCTGATATCTCTCACAAGGCCTGAGATATGGTTCTCCAAAAAATTTTGCTCTGCAAAAATTGCTGCCCAATTTGGCTTAAAGCAC
>MU223093.1:251067-275389 GCA_018584345.1 Thuja plicata | reverse complement strand
ACTTAACTATAATGAATCTAGCTAGACCATATGTTTGGCCAAAATTAATTTTTAGTTAGAAATACTAAAATTCAGCTGTGTTGATAAGTTGTCCTAAAAGGTGACAGATTATTGTGCTTTTACCCAAAGATGTCAATTGTTTGTTCAAATGATGAGAAATCTAAAATTTAGGCTCATCATGAAGATTCTTGGGCTAAGAACGATGAATGAGTCAAGTGAAAAATCTATTGTAAAGAATCTAATGATTGCATATGAGAGAGTGGGTTCTACATCACGCACAAAAGATAGTAATGTCACACGATGTGTACTTACATCAACAATAGTAAGCACTCAAATGAAGAAATCTTGACTCATTAGAAAGACAAGAAAATTATTGAAAATAAGTAGAAAGTCTCTAATGAGAGCTGTGGGAAGACGTCAAAGAGTGGAAGATCCAAATAACAATGAGTTATGGGCATTTTCCGGTAGACTACTGCGAAAAGATAAATTAATTTTTGAAGCTTTAAAATCCATGATTGAAGACTTTTGGAAGAATAACACATGATTATCTCCCAATAAAAGAGATCTTGTAAGAAGGAGGATTGGTAGTCGAATCCGCATTCTACGTCTAAAACATTTTTTGGATTCAACTCAGATATAGTTCTATGCAAAATTTATACATATGTATCCTCAATTTAAAATTATTCAAAGATATTTTGAAATGGCTAAACCTTTTTATGTGAAGATAAATCACACATGCACAACTTGTTTTTGTAGGATACATATTGAATTTTCTAACCATTTTGATGTTTATAAGCATATATGTGTAGATTTGCATTCTAACAATGTTTTGCAGGATTGTAACATAAACTACTACAATTTTATGTGAAAGAGCGGATGGTCAACAATTTTACAAGCTCTCATGCTTGAATGGTACACGCATAGATTGTGGTGGTTTGCGGCATTTACCAATTTGTCAACATATGGAGAGTACACATGCAATTGGGAATGAAAATGTGGATTTTGGAAAATATAAGACAGTCGCATATGCTCTAAAATATGGAAAGGAGGCTAAAAGATGTGATTTAGTAATTGAAAAGATTCCAACGTATGAGTTCATGGATATTTTTCATGATAACATTGTGTATGAGTATGCAAGGCATAGACATAGAGCTTGATGGTTGGATATGCAATTCAAGTTGTGGAAGGATGCATTCCCACTAGTTGATACTATTGTTTCAATTGTTGACTTCGCAGAGAACTACACTCTACAACCACAAAATGAGGTGCAAGCAAAGTATTACAGCTCTCAACAAGTTGCTATATTTCTTCATATAGCATTTATGCATTCACCTGACAGTACAGAGGAGAACAAGAATATATTGAGGGAGTATCATTTTTACATCAGCGATGATCGTTCGTATTCTACAGAGTTTGTACACAGTTGCTTTCATCTATTTTATGGTGATTTGAGTAATAGGAGCATATCATATCGTCAACACATCATATGGTCATACAATTGTGCATCGTAATTCAAAAATTATTGGATGTTTTATTGGCTAAGGAGGATGCATAAAAACAATGGTATTCAGTATATGTGGAATTTTACAGAGGTCGATCATGGAAAGAGAGTGCACAATGGTGAAAGTGCATGTATAAAAAGGGCCTTAGCACGTTAAGAATTAAAGTACAAAGAACAAGAACTATTGTCAGATGTGAGATGTATCATCTGGTGGTGTAATGATACAATGGGTCCAGCTAATGAAGGTGAGTCTATGGTTTATCAATTTTTTTGGTTGATGGATGAAACTAAAATTACACCATAAGAGGATTTTTGTACATTAATAGGATCAAGTGAGCTACACTCTTTTAGAATCTCTAATGCCAGTTCATGTATCATCCACACACGACATATGGCATGCTTTTAGTCATCATGTGCAAATGAATATTGGGATGGGTGTGAGTCAAAGGAATGGGTCGACGAATGGTCTACACAAATTTTGAGCCCACTTGACTCCTATCGTCCCCCAACATTGCAACTGACACAAATGGAATCATCCATTGACTTTGACCATTTATATGATCTAGCACAATCACGTAAATTGTCAACTCACAAATAGTCTCAAATTTAGTACTTTATCGTAAGTATTCGTTAAATTAATCTCCCCGTTATGCTTCTATCATTGCAGACCATGTTTTTGTTGTTATTGCACCTGAAGACAATGATGAAGGGACAAATTATTATTTGTGTCATTGTTTTGAGTCCAAAAATAAATTGGATCACTCTGTTATAGATGATGAAGGATTAGAATACCCTACAGGAGCAGTGGTTGTAACTGGTACATTGCTTAGATGGTATTGTATGAAGAACCCTAGGTTTTGGTTGTTCGAGGATTGGGAGAGACATAGGAAGATTATTCATTATTCCAACCTTGTCGTTGCATCAAATATCCATTTGACCAGATATGGAGGAAAATCACATAATAAAACTCTTTGGAAGGTTCATGAGTCATACCATAAGGCAATACTTGAGACAATAAAGGGTGGGGCAGATCCGGCTGGTTCATTGGACTAAAAGTGAATCCAAAATGTTGTAATGTTGAATCTAGTTGAATGCATGTACATATAACATGTATATTTGTAAAGGAAGTAATTCCCTTGAATCCACATTGGGTGGACTGTAAATTTCTCATGCATTACCCCGTATGTATAACGAGAAGTTTGTAAGATTTAATAAAAAACTTTCTCTTCTATTTTTTGGGGCAATACCAAAGGTTTTCTATTCTTAGCTATTTCCTCTTGATGCTCCTAATGAGCTGAGTTGTAAACATATTTTTCATAATTAATTTAAAAAATATGTTCACAAAAAAAATTCTAGAAATATATGTTAAGCTTATTGTCATGTTTCATGCTAGCACATTCTTTGTATATATGTGTATCATTGGAAAATGGAAGCACTTCCATTTTGGACTGGTTTAGCCCTCTGATTAAGTGGTTTGGGGTCATATCAAGTGCCTTGAATGGGTCTCTGACTTGGATCTGGCTTTTCCCCCTGTTCTGCCCCATTTTCCACTTCTCTCTGGCCTGTTTCTAGCATTCTGACTTACAAATCTAAGATTCTTGACCTCAGGGTCAAAGTCGACCTTCTGGTTAAAGGTTGACCTCAACCCTGACCTAGGTCAGAGTTGACCTTGATTCTGACCCAGGGTCCAGTTTTCAAGTTTTCAGGGTTTCTGGATGTCGAGCTTCAAAAATATTTAATTCCCGCTTCCGGGTCGGCTGTTTCGGTCTCTGAAGTAACAACTCTTGAAATTATATTTAATATAGGTCCACTTCTAGGGGTATAGGCTTAATTGGAATTTAATTGTCCTATGTCAGACTCTCTAAAAGATTGTGCCCTAGATTTGTATATAAGGAGGCATTCTCCTCTCATTTTCATCTAAGCGATATCGAAGTGATTTCTAAGCATATCTAAGACTTGAAAGGATAAGCACTAAGCACTTGGAAGAAACCTAAGAAAGAATCTGTTGAAGCAAGAATCTACATTCAAGCATTCAAGCATCTTCACGTATTTCATCCATCAAGGAGATCCATTAGAATCCATTGAAAGATCCAAGTTCAATGGAGCTCTCTTGTTGAAGATCTCTCCATCCACATTCCTCCAAGCCTCTTCCTAATCAAAGATCCATTCAAGATTGGTGTTGAAGATCTAAAGACAATTGATTTGATACATCCTATATTCTACCTTCTACATTCATTTGGAGCATATTTGCTTGTGGATCTAAGGATTTGAATCCGCCACAAGGGTTTCTATACGGACAAGGTGAATTTATTCATTTACTTTGTTTATTTATGTAATTTCAATTCAATTATAAGGTTAATTTCAAAACTAGGGTCTCACCAAGGCAAACCCCTTTCCCCCAACAAACAAACTATTTTTCTTGCAGGGACAAGTTCGGACCAACGAATTGGAGTGTAGATACAGATACCCTTTTTGGAAAACTTTTAGGATCCAGAAACAAATTTTCTGTCGGACTGTGCAAGTCAAAGGTGACATTCATTTTTGGGTCAAAATTGGACCTGAACCAGATTAGGAAAATATTTCTGGGTTTTCTCCATCTCTGCATTTATGTTCCATATCCGGTTGCAGAATTTCCAGAAACTTGGTGCAAACACCCAAAAATAGCATTCTTCAGATCTATTGCATTTTGAGGTTAGTACTTGTCTTCAATTCATTTCAATTAAATTTTTAATCTTCCTAAATCTATTACACACTCTTTTCTATAAAATGGAATTTAGGGTTTTTCTCTTTATCTTTATTCTTAGTAGGTTGATTCACTTATGCATTGATCCTTTCTTTCGGGTTAATCAATTTGGATCTTCACTTTATGAATTTAGGGTAAAGGGGGGGAAATCATATCTTCTCACATCCATCACAACACATTCAATTAAAAATTAATCAATCAAACACAATAATAATAAATAAATAAAATTTATCCTTACAATATGTATCTACAAAAATTCATTTAAACTCTACCTTTCTTTTTCCTTTAATGGTATGAATAAAATCTCATCTAAGAATACAGGTGTGGAGAACCTAAAATATCAATTAAACTAATTATATATTTGGATAACCTTTTAGGATTTACAAAAATATCCCAAAAATAGGTAGATGTGTTTTCGAACAGAAGGGTCAAAAACTGATGTTCCCCTTTCCTTCCTAGGCCTAATAGGTCACTTTTACAAAGGAACCCTATTCGAGACACAACACCCAATATTGTCACTCTGCATAGGGTGTTAATATGGTCCCAATTAGAGGAATATGCACCCAATTTGGTTATACAAGCTTCCTATACCCAAAAGCACCAAATAACTCCTCAAAACCTTAAAAACTAGGGCTTTCTCAATCTCTACGCTCAAAGCACTTTCTAAACCAACCAATGATCGATTCACCTTCCCCTTGACATGTGGGAACACATTACATCATAAAATATAGCCCTCCAATGTGAAGAGTTGTTTTTGCTACACCCTTGCACCCATTTTAGTGTACTTCTAACACCTAAGACATTGCATATCTTGAAAACCACTCATCCTGGCATCAAATCATCTCTACCAACAGCTCCAGAATGTTGGTTGAATATTAGGAAAGACCCCATTATAGTTGTGAAGAGGCTCAAACATTGTCGACTATTGTGGAGCCAACTGAAGGTGTACCAAGCAACAAAATTGGTGATCTTCAAGAGTCTGTTTCTCAAATCTTACAAGGGGTATCAAAAATTTGTCAGGTGCTACAAGACCGTGTCACAGAGACCTATGATAACCTATCTCAAATTTTTCATATGTGCTTACGTCTTCATTTTCTGACCCAATCTCAGTTGATGCAAAAACTTGCAATGTTGTGCAGTTGAAAGTTGAAACATTGAATATCTTGAAAATAGCTCGTCCTGGCATCGAACCATCTCCACCAACAGCTTCAAAATTTTGGGTGAAAGATAGGAACTACCCTATTATGGTCACGAAGTGGCTTGAACATTGCCGACAACTATGGAGCCAAGTGTCCCTGAAGGTGCACCAAGCAACAAAATTGGCGATATTCAGGAGTCTATTTTTCAAAGCTTGCGATGGGTGTAAAAAACTGTCAGGTGCTACAGGACCGTGCCACTAAGTCCTACGATAACCTATCTCAGATTTTGGATATTCACTTACATTTTAATTTACCGACCCAATCCCGGTTGATGCAAAAACTTGCAATGTTACACAGTTGAAAGCTAAAACATTGTATATATTGAAAACTGCTTGTCCTGACATCAAACCGTCTCCACCAAAATCTCTAGAATATTAGGTGAATGCTAGGAATGACCATTTTATGGTTGTGAAGTGGCTCGAACGTTGTTTACCGCTATGGAGCCAAGTGTCCTTGAAGGTGCACCAAGCAACAAAATTAGCAATCTTCAGGAGTCTGTTTCTAGGATCTCATGAGGGATATCGACAAACCCTTAGGTGCTATGGTACCATGTCATAGAGACCTAAAATAAACTATCTCATATTTTGGAGATTCGCTTACGTTTTCATTTGCCGACCCAATCTCGGTTGATGCAAAAACTTGCAATGTTGCATAGTTGAAAGTTGAAACATTGTATATCTTGAAAACTGCTTGTCCTAGCATCAAACCATCTCTGCTAATAGCTCTGAAATGTCGGCTGAACACTAGGAATGACCCCATTACATTCGCAAAGTGGCTCAAACATTGTCGACCACTATGGAGCCAAGTGTCCCTAAAGGTGCACCAATCAACAAAATCAACGATCTTCAGGAGTCTATTTCTCAGAGCTCATGATGGATATCAACAAACCCTCATGTGCTACAGGACCATGTCATGGAGGTCTATGATAACCTATCTCAATTTTGGATATTCTCTTACGTTTTCATTTTCTGACCCAATCTTACTTGAAGTAAAAACTTGCAATGTTGCACAGTTGAAAGATGAAACATTGCATATCTTGAAAACTACTTGTCTTTGCATTGAATCATCTCCGCCAATAGTTCTGGAATGCAAGGTGAACACTAGGAGTGACCTCGTTATAGTCACGAAGTGGTTCAAACATTATTGACCACTATGGAACCAAGTGTCCCTCAAGGTGCACCAAGCAACAAAATTAACGATCTTTAGGAGTTTATTTCTCAGATCTCATGAGGGGTATTGAAAAACCATCAGGTGCTATGGGACCATGTCATGGAGACCTTCAATAACCTATCTTGGATTTTTGAAATTATCTTCCATTTTCATTTTTCGACCCAATCTTGCTTGATGCAAAAACTTGCAATGTTGCGCAGTTGAAAGCTGAAACATTGCATATCTTAAAAACCGCTCATCCTGACATCAAACCATCTTTGCCAACAGCTCCAAAATATAGGTTGAACACTAGGAATGACCCTTTTATGGTCGTGAAGTGACTCGAATGTTATCGATCGCTATGGAGCCAAGTGTCCCTCAAGGTGCACCAAGAAATAAAATCGACGATATTCAGGAGTCCATTTCTTGGAGCTCGTGAGGGGTATCAAAAAACTGTCAGGTGCTACAAGACCATGTCATGGAGGCCTGTGATAATATATCTCTTATTTCATAGATTCGCTTCTATTTTCACTTTTTGACCCAATCTTGGTTGATGCAAAAACTTGCAATGTTGCACAGTTGAAAGCTGAAATATTGCATATCTTTAAAACCGCTCGTCCTGGCATCAAAATGTCTCCGCCAATAGCTTTGGAATTTTAGGTGAACACTAGGAAAGACCCCTTTATGGTCTCTAAGTGGCTCAAATTTTTCTGACTTCTATGGAGCCATGTGTCCCTCAAGGTGCACCAAGCAACAAAATTAGCGATCTTCAGGAGTTTGTTTCTCAGAGCTCACGAGGGGTATCGACAAGTCATCAGCTACTATGGGACTATGTCATAGAGTCCTACAATAACCTATCTCAAATTTTGGATATTCTCTTCTATTTTAATTTTCTAACCCAATCTTGGTTGATGCAAAAACTTGCAATGTTGCGCAGTTGAAAGCTGAAACATTACATATCTTTAAAACCTCTCATCCTTGCATGGAACCATCTCTGCCAACAACTTTGGAATGTTGGGTGAACGCTAGGAAAGACCTCATTACGGTCATGAAATGGATCAAACATTTCCAACCGCTATGGAGCCAAGTGTCCCTAAAGGTGCACCAAGCAACAAAATTGGCGATCTTCAGGAGTCAGTTTCTCAGATCTCGCGAAGGGTATCGATGAGACATTAGGTGCTACAGGACCATGTCATAGAGGCTTGCAATAAATTATCTCAGATTTTAAAGATTCACTTTCATTTTCATTTTCTGACCCAATCTCGGTTGATGCAAAAACTTACAATGTTGCACAGTTGAAAGCTAAAATATTGCATATCTTGAAAACCGCTCGTCCTGGCATCAAACCGTCTCCACCAATAGCTTTGAGATGTCAGGTGAATGATAGGAACAACCCCATCATGGTCGCAAAGTGGCTCAAACATTTTCGACCGCTATGGAGCCAAGTGTCCCTAAAGATGCACCAATTAGCAACAAAATCGGTGATCTTCAGGTGTTTGTTTCTCAAAGCTCATGAGGGGTATTGACTAGTTGTCAGGTTCTATGGGACCATGTCATGGAGGCCTACAATAACCTATCTCAAATTTTGGAGATTCACTTCTGTTTTCATTTTCTGACCCAATCTCGGTTGATGCAAAAACTTGCAATGTTGCATAGTTGAAAGCTGAGACATTGAATATATTGAAAACCGCTCATCCTGGCATCGAACCATCTCTACCAAAAGCTCTGAAATTCTAGGTGAATTCTAGGAATGACCCCTTTACGATCACGAAGTGGGTCAAACATTTTTTACCACTATGGAGCCAAGTGTCCCTGAAGGTGCACCAAGCAACAAAATTGGCGATCTTCAGAAGTCCATTTCTCAGAGCTCACGAGGGGTATGGATAATCTATTAGGTGATATAGGACCGTGTCATAGAGGCTTACGATAACCTATCTCATATTTTGGATGTTCACTTCTATTTTCATTTTTCGACCCAATCTTGGTTGATGCAAAATCTTGCAATGTTCCACAGTTGAAAGCTAAGACATTGCATATCTTGAAAACTGCTCATCCTGGCATCAAACCATCTCTTCTAATAGCTTCAAGATGCCGGTTGAATTCTAGGAATGACCCTGTTATGGTCACTAAGTGGCTTGAACGTTGTTGACCACTATGGAGCCAAGTGTCCCTCAAGGTGCACCACGCAACAAAATTGACAATCTTCAAGAGTTTGTTTCTCAGAGATCGTGAGGGCTATCGATGATCTGTTAGGTACTATAGTACCATGTCAAGGAGACCTATGATAACCTATCATGAATTTTGGATGTTCACTTACATTTTCATTTTTCAACCCAATCTCAGTTGATGCAAAAACTTGCAATGTTGCACAGTTGAAAGCTGAAACATTGCATATCTTGAAAACTACTCATCCTTGCATTGAACCATCTCCACCATCAGCTCTAGAATGTTTATTTCATGCTATGAATGACTTGTTACATTCATGAAGTGGCTCGAACATTGCCAGCTACTCTGGAGCCAAGTGTCCCTAAAGGTGCACCAATCAACAAAATTGGCGATCTTCAAGAGTTTGTTTCTCAGAGCTCGCGAGGGGTATCAAAAATTCATTAGGTGCTACATGAATTTTTCATAGATTCATGTGATAACCTATCACAGATTTTGGATATTCTCTTAGTTTTTCATTTTACGACCCAAACTCGGTTGATGCAAAAACTTGCAATGTTGCGCAGTTGAAAGCTAAAACATTGCATATCTTGAAAAGCGCTCATCCTAGCATTGAACCGTCTCCTCCAATAGCTCCAAAATGTTAGGTGGACACTAGGAATGATCCTGTTATGATCATGAAGTGACTCAAACATTGGCTACCGCTCTGGAGCCAAGTGTCCCTGAAGGTGCACCAAGCAACAAAATCGACAATCTTTAGGAGTCTATTTCTCAGAGCTCACGAGGGGTATCAAAAATCCGTTAGGTGCTATGGGACCATTTCATGGAGGCCTGTGATAACCTATCTCATATTTTGGAGGTTCGCCTACATTTTCATTTTCCTACCCAATCTCAGTTTATGCAAAAACTTGCAATGTTGCGCAGTTGAAAGCTGAAACATTGCATATCTTGAAACCTGCTCATCCTGGCATCGAACCGTCTCTGCTAACACCTTCAATTTGACTTGTAAATGCTAGGAATAACCTTTTTAGGCTTCACAAATCATTCAAACATTCAGGACCACAATGTACTAGTGCATCCCTTAACATTCTTATAGTGCCCTAAATAGGTCCAGGTGGTCAAAATACTCCAATATGACTAAAATTGGGTAGGATTGATATTTTTGATGTTATATGAACTATTATCACTTCATTAAGGTGTTGGAATGGAAATTACAAGTCTAGGTTTATGAAATAAAACATGCATATTCTCATTAAGTATGAATCATTCAGTAAGAATATACATAGATACACGTGCAAGCGTAAATATAAGGCATAAGAAATTTACAAAGCATAAGACATCCACATAAACATAAATTATTCTATATCAATACACATGACACTTGAATTTCATACTTAAAATATAAACTATATATATTCATAGAGCATGAAGAAAAATATATATGTCCAATAATATCATAGATCAAATATGTCCAATAAATTTAAATTGGCTTCGTGAAAGTCAAATGGATATAGAACATGTCACTTATACAATATACAAAAAATATGTCCAGTAATTCCATATTGGCATATAATGAATATCCCTAATCTAGTCATTTCTCGGAAGGGGAAGAAAACAAATCTCAGGTTGTCTTTGATCGCCGATGGAGATGCAGTACTCTTCCGAGTGCACTCACTAGTCCTTCTGTCTAGACTCTTCTGCAGCTCAAGCTGATAAAATAACAAGTATAAACATCAATAACTAATATACATCAGATTTCAATTATACTGTGACATAAAATAGAATATTTTCTTACCGCTACCAAATAGTCACTATGTACATCCAATGAAGGGGCACGCTGACGATCCAGAGTAATGATTCCCTACGACAACGATCAAAATAATATTTAAAATACATACATTAATATCATTAAAAATTTCAATACAAACTATTAAAATAACAATTCTAATTAATTAATCTCTTTCATACCTCGGTTAGTGCTTTAGAACTAGCTATAGCTACAGCTACACCACGATTCAAAGTATCGTGAACATCAGGAGGAGTCTCTGCTATCAATAACTGAAAATGAAACAACAAGAGTATTATGTAGTTATCAAGAATACCTATAATATTTTACAAGCCCGCTAATTAATAAATGGTACCTCTGTGAAGGTGTCACCGCATCCTTTAGTGTGCGGTGTTGATGTCATAGCTCTAGCATTAAACTAGTGCACATGTATGGTAATTTATAAGACAACCATTAGTATAAGAACGTACCACTCACTTGTTAATTATAATGCATTATTACATATATACCTATGGACTAAATGATATCGTCACAAAGCCAGGTGAAGGAATGTGATCATTGCCATGACCACTTTGGCTCTGGATTTTGATTATAATTTGTCTACTAATTTAGCTATTAATTCATTTATTAATTAAATATAATCAAGTAAATCAAATTAACATGCAAATAAACATACCTCAACGAAAAGTAAATGATGCCCTTCACTGTCTAATGTCAACGTTGATGGTCCAACAGTGAACTAACGTACATGCACAATAATTTATGAGACAAACATCCATATAATTATAGAATAATCAAATGTATTAGTTAAAAAAATTTATTCGATAGATACTTGTGGAGTTGACAATGTAGTGTATAAGGGGTCTAGGGGATCATTGTCGCTGCAACCGACACTCTTTTTCTAAATTTTCATCCTAATCAATAGATATTAATTTAATTATTAATTCATTTAAAAATGAAATATGACCAAATAAATTCAATGAACTTGCAAATATTTACCTGTGTATCAATGTCAAATGTTGCATTGAGAAAATCATTAGTCCATCATCCTCTTCCTCTCTATCGACAGTACCAAATGTGCACAGGGATCAACAAGAATGACAAAAATGACCCCTCGCATACCGACCATGGTCACCCTCGACTAGAGGAGTGACGCTCTGAATGAGAGTCTGTGTCAGAGTACTAATCATTCCTAGTGTGTCCATATCCACATGTTCCTTCACACTGGAAGGAATACTAACATTATCCACCTGTGGCTTGCCACTGGGAAACCTGTGTGCATTAGGGTCATGACGTGCCATAGGTCTATCAAATGATGACCCCCACCTCTACCCTGAGACTTTAGAAAGTCTAAATAATTTGGCACCTCCTTCAAGACAAACTCACAATAGAGTTTCCTCAGGAAATAGATAGGAACCTCATGATTTTTACGAGGAGGGGAATCAAAGACCATCCACCATATGTCCCAAAAGTTTGTTTTTATATCTTCATTCAAGCACCAATGAATTGGGAACCTCTTTTTTGTAGTTTTAAGAGTTTCAGTTTCCCCTGGCTTTTTGAAGAGTTTGAAAATTTCATCTTTTGTGATTTGTTTCTTTTTTATGCCCTCAAATGATAATTTATTTTCATAATATTGTTTTTGTTCTTCTCTTTTTTCGTGCCATAAATGAAGTTGCCCACTAACTGAACCTGAGTGGGTCAAGATTAATTTTAATGATTTTTAAAGTGTTGCCCTTCCAGGATTTGTATCAATAGAATCTATTAACCTCATAATTAAATATTCTATTTCTATTTTCCCTCTTTCTATTTGGTTAATCAAATTTTCATGTGTTCTAGGAGGAGGTTTCTCAATTGGTGGAGGCAGTTGGGGTTCATTTTCTTGGTTATTTTCAACATCCATTTATTCATGAGGAGAAGATGGAGGGTTTGGTTGAGGGTTTTCTTGGTGAGATCATTTCTTCCTGGAAATTAAAATAAAATCTATTTTAAAAGTCTAATTAAACTTAAAATTTAAGAAAAGAAACTTTGACAATTAAATTTGATTTAAAAATAAAAATTAAACCTAAATTTCAATACAAATAAGAGACATAGGTTGTAGAATCACTTACCTCTTCTTCTGGTTTGACCTTGATGACGTCGTGGAGCCATTTTTTGCTTCAATTGGATGAAGCAAACACCCACAATGTATCGTGTACATGTTGTATCTCTGATTTCTTGAATATTGGTTTGAACAAACAAAATGAGCCACTTTTATGGCTGCCTTAACTTTATAATAAACCTAATAGCGTGTGTGCACTATAGCATGCACGCGCTATGTGCGTTTGGAGACCAAAAAGGTATTTGGCACCTTTTTGGTCCCCCATCTTGGTGCATATACCCCTAGGGAAGACTTGGTTTTTACCTTCTTCAATAAAACAAGTCCCATACTTGTGCCCAATGCATCAACTTTTATAATAAATGGTTTATGAATTTATTTAGCATGACTAAAAGTAGAGTGGAACACAAAATCTTTAAGTATAGTGATGTCAAAATAAATTATTCAGCCCAAACAATGGAATAACTTTTTACCATTTTTATCAAGAAACTATAATTATTGGAAAACTTGAGTTAATACCTCATCAAACCTAGCAAACCTTATTAAATTTTGGTGGATTTTTATTTAGGCCAATATTGGAGATCACTTTAGTCTCCTTGGGATCAACTTGCACTTCCTCTTGCAAAATAATGTGGTCATACAGGCAACTTCAGGTTTGTAATGCCAACTCATTAATGTGTTGCACCACCAAATAAGGGCTATAAAATTTTGACACAACTTATGACCTCTCTTTTCATGTAATGATGTTTGATTGTGATGCTAGTGATGTAGAAATATCCAATCACCAAATAAAAAGGTATTCTTTGTCTTATGTTGATCTATATGTTATTTCATTTAATTTTATGTCTACACTAAATTATTCTTTTTTTTTACTAAAAGAGGGGTAAAAAAATTATTGAATACCAAAGAGTACAGAACAACAGAGGAAATACACTAAATTATTCTAAATGACCCTAAAACTTTCCTCATATTTGGAAACATAATTGTCAATTACTTTGACCCTAGAATGATGTAGAATACAAAAGGCCAAAGAAGGTAGGAGTATTTTATAAGACCTTATATGGTGTCATCTTGGAAGCATTGTGATAAGTAATAGTATATGTCACCACTCAACTACAGGCAACCATCTAGCCCATTGTCCTTTTTGCTTAGGGACAAAACATCTTATGTCTTAAAATGTTTGTTAACATCTTTAATTTGGCCATTAGTCTAAGTTTGATATGTTATACTCATCTTTAATATAGTTCAATACAAATCAAACAATTCTTGCCAAAAATTACTATTGATAGAAGGATTAATCATCAACAATAGCATGACGCATACCATTAAAATTGAGTATTGTATCCAAGAAGTGTTTATCTAAAAAAATAGATATGTAAGGGTTATTCAATAAATAAATATAAGAATACATAATCAAACTATCAACAATCGCATAATTAACCTATTTACCACCCAAATTTGGAAGCCTAGAAAGGTAACCCATAGGAATTTGTCATCACTTGTCATATCTAGAATGGGAAGGTGGTTTAGAAAGCTTGGAAACTTATTGGTTTCCCCTTTATTTTTCTAAAACACATCACATTCTAACACAAATATTTTTAATCTTTCTTAAAGACATACTAAAACAAATTTCAATTATTTCATGTATATCTTCAAAACTTTGAGAAGTTGCACTAAGGGATGAATAAAATTTTGTGTGTAATTTAGGCTTGATTTAGGAGTTGGCACATTAGTAAATCTGGTTAGGATATTGATAACCTTAACCTTCCATTAGATTCTTAGTACATATTGAGGATCCAACTCCAACTAATTGATAATAACTTGTATTTTGGGGTAACTAACTCATTCATGATGAAACTATTCCACTTAGATGGGTATTAGTACTGAAGAAAAATAATGTTCATTCATCTTCATTTTTCATGAGAGTGCATTAGGCAATACTTACATTTTAATCTCCCTTATTATAGATTCATTCTCATAATCACAATCAAGCAATTTAGTTTCCCACTTAAATGTTTAGGAGAAGACACCTTTTGCTACAAAAAAATATTTTGAAATATGATTTTACATTTTAATTTTGAAATATTTGCTATGTAAGGATGCTAATGTTGACCAACATGAAGGAGATAATTAATCCTATTTTTTTCTTAAATGGATTTAGATTGATTCCATTTCATGTGTCAATTTATTGTTAGGGAAGACGGGGGTTTTACCTTCTTCAATAAAACAAGTCTCATACTTGTGCCCAATGCATCACAACTTTTAGAATAAATGGTTTATGAATATTTAGCATGACTAAAAGTAGAGTGGAATAAATAATCTTTAAGTGTAATAGATTCCAAAGCAACTTATTCAGCCCAAACAAGTGAATAACTTTTTTACCATTTTTATCAAGCAACTATAGTTTTACCATAATTATTGGAAAACTTGAGTTAATACCTCATCAAGCCTAACAAACCTTATAAAAGTTTGGTGGATTTTCATTTAGGCCAATACTGGAAATCACTGTAGTCTCCTTGGGATCAACTTGTACTCCATCTTGCAAACTAATGTGGTCAATACAGGCAATTTGTTGGAATCAAAATCTAAACTTAGACAGCTTGATGAAAAAAGGAATTATCCCTCAAATTCTTGGGATAAATCTCTACTCTTACAATCATCCACCCAAGTGTTATTTTTCATTAAATGCCATAAAAATGGCCAATATGAATTTTTCAAGATAATCATCAAACACCTTATTCATTTAACTTTGAAAATTAAATGGACGATTAATCAAGTTAAAATTCATGACCAATAATTTGTAGTCATCTTCATGCATCCTAAACCTTATTTTAGGAATATCTTCCTCCTTGAATTGAGTTTTACGATTTCTAAAGTGAAGATTCAACTTAGTAAAAAAAATTCCCTATATCTAGTTCATTTAGAAAATAATTAATGTCGGTAATATTTTCAATTCCTAAAAATTAAGGCTCATCATCCAACCACCATATTTTTTAGTGACCATCACCATACGAGAGGAATGAGTACTAGCATTGGGATTGATTAAAAATGTCCTTAGTATCCCCTTGGCTATAGTTTTAATTTTGCTTTTATTAAAGAGGATAAATAGAGCCAAATGTTTGGAAGTCAACAACTTTAAATGAGGGAATTGGCATGATTATTGGACCTGTAAAGATGTTATCCTTTTGGTTCATCAAACAATGGATGATATTGATCTAAGAATCCCTCAAAATCTAGAGATGAAAAAGTTTGTGAAGGACTTCGAGCTTGTATAAAGTTGAACTAAACAATAATATCATAACATTCTTTCATTAACATATTTTTCATATACATAGAGAAATTAATGATTTGAACATCATCCAATTTAAGGGCTTGTATAGACCTTACCTTTTTCTCTATGTTTTATCCAAAATTAGGAATATTCACAAGTGAGTGACCAAATACACCGCCCAAGGCAAAATTGCGCATATAAAAAGTCAATCAATATCCTCCTCAATGAGTTGGACATTATGATACTTTTTTCCACGAGTGATGAAATTCTCATTGAACACATTATTTAGAAACTAATGTAAGTACAAACATAACAGATATGATTTTCAAGTTTCTTGATAGTGAAATATAGAATACTACCCCATCAATCAATAAAACTACCCTTTTGTGTTTGATGTGGCCAATAAATTTAAGGGTTTGAGGGGAAGAAAATTTAGCTATCATAAATAGAGATGTGAGCATAATATCTTCTCTCATTATTTAGTAAAAATTTTTTACTGCTCTTTTAGAAGATCCCTTAGTGTTATTGGCTGCTTCTATAGAATAAATGGAATATATTTGGTTTTCACAACATTTATGACTTTTCTCCAACTTATGATCAAAATCAAAGATTATCCCCTTGGTCATTTTCTTGTCAAAATCCCCTTTGGATAAATTATGAATATAAGTTATGGTATTTCCTCAATCATATGTATCATCATTGGGATTGAATGGAAAACAATTAGAATCCAAATTTTGTTTTTGTTGGTTGTAAATTTATCTTTCACTAAGTATGCCAATCCAAGAGCATCCCTAAATGTTATTGGCTTATATAATTGAACTAAAATCAAAATATACTCCTTAAGAACCACTGATAAAATATTTTTTAAATCAATCAAGGGCATTTGTTTTCTTAACTAGCTTCTCAAACTAATGCTAGTATTCTTGGATTGAATGTGTCTAGCATAATTAATTTAAAGCAACTATAAAGTTCTCATTGACATTTAGACCAAAGTGGATAAGGAATTTTAAAAAAAAAAAGCCTTTGTGAGATATGGTTGTGCTCTTTCTAACCACTCATACCTAATATTATAAATTCATTTTGTAGGTAGAATGCAGAAAGCTACTAAAACTTGTAAAATCTTTAAAATAAGTTGATAAAAGACACATGGAAAGAGGAGGTAGATCATATAAATTGTCAAAGCCTATCAATAAGTTTTCTCTATCTAACGCATACAAACCTTAATATATATGTTTTTATTGGATTGGAAGCCAAGTTCATGTAAGCACCATATAGTAGTCATGTACCATATAGTAGTCACATGAATGTTGTAAGGCATATCTTAAAATATGTGAGGGCTCTAAATTTGGGACTTCAATTCAAGATAGGAAGTCACTATATTTTTTAAGACAACATAAATTCTAATTAGGTATATAAATCTTCAAGTTGGGAGATTCAAGAAGAAAAAGTGTTTTAGAATCTATAACTAGGACACGGTACATTGGACTAGTTCAAGCATCAAATGAATTAATGTTGTTGTGAAAAAAGGCTATATCATTTTCATGTGCCAAATGATGTGCTAATGGTTATTTTTCACTATCAAAGTACTCTAAAGATTGCCAAGAATTTTTTTATTTTATGACATGGTGAGAATAGGTACCACAAGATTCATTAGTTGTTGTAGCTTGAAATGATTTTGATTAGATATGTTGGGACAGAGGTTGAAGGGGCACAAATTTTCACAATCAGTTGTGGAGTGTAATTTTTCAAGTTGTAACAATAGTTATGTTTCAAATCTCTCGTCATGAAGGGGGTTGTTGTCACGACATTCTCTTCATTGTCAACTGCACTGAGTGAGTTGTGAATCCTTCAATTCCATATTGAGGGGATGCTAGAATGTAACAATATTCTAAGTTCAACAGACTTATCCCAAATATATTAAATGAGGTTATAATATTGTTATGTTCCTATTTTATTTTGTGGATTTATCCCATGTGTTATGCCTCATTGGTCATCAATTAAGTGAACATACATAAGATAAGATATACGATTGACAATTATCAAGTTGAAGTGAGTTTATAAACAAAGTCCAAGGAACCCGGTGCAGGAGCACCCAAGCAAGAAAACAAAGACAAGGATCCATGGAGGAAAGGAAATTGGGAAAAGGGGTCTAGGAGACCTAACTATGACATTTTTGAGGCCAGTTATGGCATTTGATTGTAATAGGAAACACAAAGTTGATATAAGTCCTAATGGTCCTTGTAAGGACCATAGGACATTAAATATGTAAAATTGGCACAATGATGCCCTATGAGTCTAAGTAGGTTTTATTGATTATAAATTATGTAATAAGGCTAAAATATAAGCCTTCTTATAGGTTTAGAGGTCCCTAGAGTCCTAAATCTAAGATAACAAATTTGAATTTTTTAAATGTAATGGTTAGTTACAGTTTTGGTGGGCTTGTTAGATTTGGGTGCTTTAGTTAGTAAAATGACTCAAAACCGATTGGAATCGGTTGAAGGAGGTGGATAAGAGGCTTATAAAGTCCTGTAAATCCACTAAGAATGTAAGTGTGGTATGGAGTAAACACTGCAATAAAGCATTTTTTGATTTCTTGAAATGTTTGCTCTTTTCCTTAAGTTTTAGGTCATTTGTTTGATTGTTACTATTCCAAAACATTGAATTACACTAGATGATGATTTTATAGGGTTTATACTATTTTTCAGGGGCATTTTGGAGGGTTCATTCAGTCATTTTACAAATCTAATATTGAGTGGTGTGATTACGTTGTTCAGATTCCAGAGTAATTTTTTAGAGTCTCGTGGAAATTTGATCCATTCCTCTTTATGTGAGTATTGTACCTTGAGGAAAGGATCATATTTAATGGAAAAATTCCTCTACTAACATAATATAATGCAGGGTTGAAGAATAGCAAGGTGATCACCAAAGAAGTCGATTGGTTTTGCTTTGGAAAGGGTATGGAATGATGCCATTGGTATAGCAGTGAGAGAAGTGGATTAAGGAAGGGGTATTTTTATTCTTGTTTATGTTTGGAAATGTCTTGTAGATGGTGTTGGAACTTTTTTTGAGCCCTTGAAGTGTGGTTTGGTCAGAGTACTAGGAGGCCCTAGTTTTGACCCTATTTGGTGAGGGTTTGATAGAAAACCTATTGGATGTGTTGGTAAGTCAAAAATAGTGATTGAATCCTTGGATTAGAGTCATTTGAGGATAATGTGAAAGGTTTGAAGTCCCGATGTAATGTTTTAAGCGTACTTGCTTTGTAAACTTGGGCTAATTAGGGTTCTTGGAACATGTAGCAGGGTATGTTCCGTATTGTTGGTCCAAAAGAGTGGAATTTTTCCTTGGGATATGTTGTGAAGCTTTGAAATGGGTATCTAAATATGTGAATTTTTTTCCAAGTGTTTTGGAAATTTTTTGAGAAAATTGAAGAAAATGGGGTTTTGAGGGCTACAGGGGAAATAGCCTAATTGGGACTAGTGTGAACAGTTTGTTGTGGGTACTAGGAAGTGGTTGAGACTAGTTTAAAGGTGTTGATATAGACCCTAGAAGTTCCTATAAAAGCCTTCGGTTGTTGGGGGGTGATTTGAGGTCCCTTGTGTAAGGAATCCTTGAGAGAAATTTGGTAATCATGTTGGGTTATTGGGCATTGGTGGAGTGATTTGGTCAAGGGGTTGAGTTGACCTTCCTGCTCCACATCATAATCCAATATTAAAAATCATTTTTCTTTCATCTTTCCTTCAATTGTACACATCACATGTAATGTGTTATATCTAAGAGAATATTTTCAAAAAATAATGTGTAAATTTTATTTTAGAGATCTTTCCTATTAAAGTATATATTATTTCATTATATAATTAAATGTAAATTTTTGTTTTATTTTGTAGAATGCACATTTATACTAAAAAAATCAAACTAGAGTGTACTCTATTATTCGATTAGAAATTTAAATTTATACTTCTAAGAGAGCAAAATAGAATATTATATAATTCAATTGCAAACATAAAGTTACAGTAAAAGACCAAAATGAAGTATATGACATTGTTCAGTTGTAAATCAAGATTAATATCAAAAGACCAAGCTCAAGTCTACCATAAAGATCCTCTTATGCTCATAATTCTATGTGTAAAAGATGCACATCAATAGTAAGCACCATCCTAATAGTTTCTTCAATCATAAACATAATCCTTTTTATGGCCTGTCATGGCACTTTAGGAATACAAGTTTATACAATTGCACTAGATCTATCATCATGCACATGGCTAGTTTTTTTACTATTAAAGCGGCCTAACAAGGGGGTTGAACCTTACATAAAAAGGCCTAAAGGAGGATAATCAGGCCATCAACAACACATAGACAACACAACAGGTGTTGATTAGAAATACATAACACATAGCACAAAGACTAGAATCCCTTCAAAGGAAAGGCCAAACTCACGTCGCAAGAGAAGATGAGCCAGAGTTTGAACAATTCTTCCTATGTCATCGGAAAACTATCCAAGTGATGTTATCCTTAGGCTTCCCAGCGAAGGAAACTCTGCTAGGGCAGTGGCCAGCACAATGGCCAGAGTGTTGAAGAGGTTGAGCAGTGTCAGCAAAAACTTGTTGTAGAACAGAAGCAAAAGCAGTAGGATTAGAATGGACCACAATGCCAGTGATTATATATTTGTTTTGTAACTCAACATAATTATTTCTATTGTAGTGCCACCATTTATGGGGCTAAGTAAGTTGATCTTGTTGTAAATTGCATGGGACGTACAATGGCTGGGTTAAAATAAATTTGATGAGGATTTTAGTGGAAACTCGAGAACATGTGACAAGGTGTATTGTTAGAGATCGGGATGGGAAGGTTAGGATGAAAGTATTGAAACATTGAATGATGTAAACATTTCAAGAAGCACTCTTGGGCTTGGCATGTGGGATTGAAATGATAGTGAGCATACACTTGGAAGGAGGTCATCTACTAACAATAAATGCAATCCACCAAAATAAGACTCCAATATGGAGATTATTAGAAGATTCTAAGAGTTTAGACTTGCCTATGTATACCAAGGTGGCAATGGCGTGGTTGATCGACTGGAAAAGGTGGTGATTGAAAGGATGGTGGGATTAAACAAAGCACCTGCAAATTATAATGTAAGAGTAGTGAAAGAGGGATGAAACATGGCATCTGCAAACTAGAGAGTAAGGGTAGTGAAAGAGGGATGAAACATTGCATCTGCAAACTAGAGTATAAGGGTAGCAAAGTGTTAGAATAACTGAGAGGGGGGGTGAATCAGTGGCCTCAAAAATTAGTCCAATATCAACCCAAAAACTTAGTACCACAATTATAAGGCTCTACTTATCTTCAGTCCTACAAGATGTATGCCTTGAAATAATCTTATCAAATAACTACTACTCGGAGTTCACTGTTAAACCTTATTCTTAAGCTTTACCGGATAGCAGTCTAGCATTTACCAAAATACAATAAATAACTTAGTGTTTATTGATCAATCATGTTTTAGTAATGTGTAAAGCAAAATATCAAAGCAATGACTCATAAACACATTTGACATGGATTTTTAACGTGGAAACCCTGTTAAGGGAAAAACCACTTGGGACCGGTAACCCAAAATTTTCACTCTTCTGAAGTGAGCTCAGTGAAGGGCCAACCTTGTTAAAGGTTACAAACACACTATTAAGCGTGACCTTGTTAGAGGATTTATCACTAACAGTTAATCACTTGATATCTGGCATTTCACTATGCTATCTTCATGAATTAATCTTTTGATACTCCTTGGGATGTATCTCAATATATAAAGGATGGTTAGATCCTGCTCGGTTAAGAGACTTTCAAAATCAACGGTCAAACTAAAACAATATATGATTTGTTCACAAATACAACTTAGACTTCTAGATGTTCAGATCTATTGTAAGTTCATAATACATTTTTGATCAATGTTTTCTTTTATGTTCTTTGCTCCACTTCTTTCTTCTCGGTGATGTTGTGCTTCTCTATTGCTCGGTGTCTGCAAAAATCTTTAGCTTTGCCTTATAGCTTGTTGATCAGGACTGTATGAAGTCTTCTTCTTCAGTATCTCTCCATCATCTTCTTCTCTATTCACCCACTCATTCTTAATTAATTAGCTTGTCTCTTTATAGACATGATTTCACCGTTTCTAGGTCTTTATCTTTCTTGTTCTTGGCGTGATTCGCAATTCTTGTCATTCTTGCTTTAAAGCGTACTTCAATTTTATCCCACAGATTTCTCCTTGTTAACAGGAATAAAATAGCTTTAAAACTCTAGCTTATCTATGGCTTTTAACTTTGTCTATGAAAACAATGTGATCAACCAGTTAACTCCATATTTAGCTCCTGCCAGCTAAGTCTTTTGTCATTCCTGAACTCCAGTTCTAATCGATGTTTAAATCCTTGTTTTCTCGGTCATGACTTCAGTTGTCCTCGAGCATCTCTGTCTGTCAGGGTTGTCTGTCCGTCAGGCAACACTATGACTTTCAGTTCTTCTTGGGTTACCTTGGTTCTGCTCGGTAATGCTTGCTCGGGCAACTTGCTCAGGTATCACTATGACTCTTCTCTCGGGGTTCTCTATCCGTCAAGGTGCATTGTTCATCAGTGTTTGTTGTCACTTAGTGTATACTGATCTTTTATGCATTACTAATAACATAACCTTTATCTCTTTGGTTCTATGAAGTCTTTGACACTATGTATATAACCAATCAGATTATATCAAGTTGACATCAATGACAATACAATACATTAACTGATTTAATGTCTTGCATTAACTTTTTGCAGCTCAATGATCATCAACTTAACATCTTCAAACATTCAATCAATTAGTTCATCAGCGAAGGTGTTCAAGTATAGATATATACTTTGTATTTGATGCTCCATTTTTTTGTAGGTAGTTGAGCCTCGTAAAGGTGAGTTGGGCTCCATTTGTCCCTTGAGATATAATTTGTAAACAATGTAATATCTCTTTCTATTTAAGTGTGCATACTGATCAAATAAGAGAAAAAGAAATTCTATTGTAGTGAGGCATCTTATTATTATTTATATTGTTAAAAGGTTGAATACAAATTAGTTGAAATCAATTGATGAAGCAATTATATGTTTTATAGTTATACCATCCATCAATAATACTTAAATTTTCAAAATATGATTGAACTAGTTTCAATTCATAGATAATTTTGAACTTACCTATTCGTCATGTTATAATTTGCATGGTCTCTTCATAAAATGTTATAATTTGCAATAGAAAAAAAAAAAGAAATGTTATATCCAAATTCAAAATCTCTTTATACTAAAGCAACCACCACAAATGTTTAGTGAGTTAATATATAAAAGCACAAATCAAAATAATATTTTAATGTTATATTTCTTTCAATAAATGCCAACACGCATTTTACAATGGCAACGGGAGGTAGAACATAATTGTGCGTCTTAACTTTTACCTTAATTTAACAAACCATTTTCACATCAAAAGAATAATATTGAATAACTGACATTTCTAAGTAACACATAATATTTATATAATAAATAAAACAGCATCAAAGTGTGTGTATACATAGTAAATGAAATTCTATTATGAAAAAAAATGGAAAAAAATTAAAACTTATATTTAGATTCAAACAAATCGTATCATTCATTTCAGAGGTCCACGTAACTACTTGAGCATCTTGGAAGATTAAATGAGACGTTTTAGTTTGCACTCAATATCTATATAAATTAATTCGTAGTTTGGGATATCACATGGTACATGTGGCTTATGTATTTTTCACTTATTGTGGTCAAAGTATTTAAAAGGTTCTTTCTCATATGCAACTTATGTAGAACTAAGAAGAGTATAAACAAGAATGTATTGAAAAAAGCTGTCAATCAGATTACATTTATATTAGTTGGTATTTTTATATGAAGAAAATCTATGCTGGTGGAGATCTTATGTTGAAAAAATGGATGAAGATAACCAGCCAACAGATAAGAATGTAAAACTTAAAACCGAAAAGCCCAAAATACCAGGCTAAACTCAAACATTCAATCATTCATTCAAAGTTCTTTAGCTACATGTTTAAGGTGAAGAATATGAGTGAACCACAGTATGCTCCAAAAAAACAACAATTGTAACTCAAATTCGTTGAGGACCACATTCACAAAGTTCTGTGAATATGAATTCAACTTCTATCAACACAGATGAAAACTTACAATAAGCTCTGTCATTTTCAGTTTTAGCAGGACAAGAAATGCACACCCATCTTGGCCAATCAAAGCAAATGGTCAACAGCAAACATTAAAATGGGGAAAAGTTAAGCTCAAGGTGCAAAAGCATATTACTCGCATAACCTGCTTAGAAAGAGATTTACAACCAAAATAATATGGTCCCTCTTCTGTAATGCAAGAGATGTGTGATGATGAAGTTTTAAGC
>MU223093.1:218608-234013 GCA_018584345.1 Thuja plicata | reverse complement strand
TTGCAAGCATAAGCCTAATATTATCTTTCCTCGAGAAATGAAACTCTGTGTTGAATATATGGTTGTCCATTCTTTGAAACTTTGGAAAGGTGGAAAGGGCTATCAATGCCAATGCATTTGTGCCCAATGCTTTGATAGTGGATTGCCACATTTGTGGGGCCCTTGCCATTTTACACCTTCCCTATGACTTGTAGATAGACATTCTCCTTCTCACTAATATGTATGCACCCATAGACTTTCAAGGTAAAAACTTCCTTGATCTCAAATAAAATTTATTCGATCTTGTTTTCCTTCTTTCCCTTGGTTTGTGGCAAAAGGATATAATAAAATCCTCTGTTTGGAGGAAAAGTTAGAACAATTAGATCTTCTTCTCTTTCACATGAGAATTTGGAGACCCTCGATATGGTTGATGTTAAACCAAGATTTTAGTCTCTTTACTTGGAATAATAGATGTGGGCAAAATTCTATTTCATAGTCTTGATAAATTCGTCGCCTCCAATTGTTGGTCTGGTGATTTTCTGGTGTTCTCAAATATTCTCTGGTGACATTGAATAAACCTATATCTAAATTATAGTTATTCTCGCCTCAAAGAGTAATAGAAAAATTCTGAAAAAATACTTGTGCCCTGCATATTGGTGTTGCAAATCTATGTTTAAAATTTTAAAATTTAATCATTTTCTACAAATAAAGTTATGCTATACCAAATAAACATTACTTTTTAAAAAATATTGTCAATTATTAAATAAATTATTAAAAATTAAGTGAAAAAATTCAAAAATTATTTGTTAAAAAACTCAAACACATTTGTGATCTACAAACAAAATCTCAAAAATCACCAGGTCACATCATCTTCAAAATCTTCACAATTTAATTGATATAGGTGTCAGAAAGTGTAAATTCAGCAAAAAATACCAATTTCAAAGTCCTACTTTGGCCATAAAGTCGGACACGGTATTGTAAGTTCACCCTCTTTCAAGTGTGTGTCTCCCTTCTACTACAAAGGAAGAGCAAGTCATTCTTGGAGTGCATTCCTTCTCTCGTTTCTAATAACATGAACAACATGCTTATACATCTTATTTCTTGGAGGAGTCTGAACATGTGGCATTCCATACAAAGACAAGGAAAGATCTTGCACTTGATTGAATTTCACATAGAATTTTTCCAAGAATTCTAGGACATACTTAGATGGATTTGTTACAAGTTTTTTGAAACTCTTACTCTGACAAGAGGATCCTTAAAGCTCTCGACCATGTTTCCCTTGAGATAGAAAATAAATATTATAGGTAGCTTATAAAAAATAAAAGGAAAAGGAAAATATGACAACTTGTCATATCTAATATGAAATATTTGGCCATAAGATGTGGTTGCCAACCTGTTGTACCTACTATTAAAATATTGGGCCAAGACGTAGCCTCCCTGGAAGCCACCATCCTAGTGCCAAAAGCCATAGCTCTAGTAGAAAAGTAGTTATTAATCAAGTGAAGGCAGAAAAAAAATCAAACTTTTAAATTCATAAATCTATCTCATTTTGAGCATTTTTGTGCACTCAATCCAAAGGAAGAAACCCTAAGGATTGCTTGAGATGGACTCTAGTAAGGAATTGTTCAAGTCTCTCTCTCTCTCTCTAAATAATGTTTCATTTTGTAAGGAGTAGGAATTTCCTAATAAAATGTTGTTTCCTAAATTTGTTGAGCTGATATATTCATTGCAGATAAATTGTAAATTATCTTCATTATAAGAAAATCATTGTTTTTGTAAGGGCGCGTAATACTCTGGATACCACTTTTTTATCTCTGGATCCTAAAAAAGAGAAAGCCAACTAATTAGATCAATTTCATCCTATTGCTCTTTGTAATGTCATCTACACAATTATATCTAAACTCATTTCTAATCGGCCAAAGCAAATTAAGGCTTACCTTATCTCTTTTCAATAGGGGAGATTTGTAGAAGGGTGTCAAATCCTAGATGATATAGAACTACAGCCTTAAAGGTTGTCCACTTTATTTCTAACTACAAGGAGACGACTATGTTTATCAAATTGGACTTGTCCAAAAAGTATGATAAGGTAAAATGGTCTTTCCTTTTGAATGTTCTTGTAGCCTTTGGTTTTTGTCATGGTTGGATTGATTCGGTGATGAGCTGTGTGCAATTTTTTTCCTCTGTCCTAATCAATGGTGTCCCTTTTGCCCACTTTTCTCTTTTAAAGGGTTGCGTCAAGTGGATATCATATCTCCTTTCCTCTATCTTGATCACTGAAGGTCTGGGTAGATTGTTGCAAAATCAAAAAAGTGATGGGCATATCCATGGTTGGTCTTTCGCTTAGGGTTTTGACTCTCACTTATTTACAATTTGTTGATGATATGGCTCCAATGGGTCTTGCTGAACTTCTAGAAGCACTAAATTTTAAGAAATCTTTGAACACATATATGGCTGCCTCTAGCCAATAGACTGAGGTAGGAAAACCCAATATATTATCTTTTGATTTCCCCAAGCTACTCAACAAAGAGTTGCCCATATCCTTCACTTTGATTACCTTTAAATTCTTATCTCTCAAGCAAGTCCCAGAAAAGACCCATGCAAGAAGATAATAGATCAGTTCAAAATAATTGTTTCCTTTCATTAGTCATCCTTTGTTGTGCTACCAACTTTGCTCAATATCTCTTGCAAGCTTTGCCCATTTACAACTTTGTTGTTTTGCCTGCTCCCAAAAGCATCCTTAAAGAGATTGATCCTTTGTCTAGGAAATTCTTATGAGCTAGCAATTTGGGCTTCCATAAATCGACTCTTATTGGTTGGGATCAAGCATGTAGACTAAAGCAAGATCAAGAGATAGGCCACCTATGTGTTACTTATAATTGCAAAGCTTTGGTTACCAATCTTTATTAGAGATGGTGTAAATTTCTATGACAACCATGGGCTAGGAGTTTAGACTTCAAAAACTAGAGTGGAGTATATGATTATGAAATTCCTAAAGTGAGCCTTGTTAGTAAAGGCTCGGTGATATGAAATACAATCAAGAGAAAGGTTTTTTGGTCAAGGATGTCTTAATTTGGATTGTTAAAAATGGACAAGAAGCCATTTTTGGAGTCATGCCTGGGATCTTCATCTTCCAATTATTGATTCTTTATTATTTCTTCTTTTCTTGTCCTTCAAACTCTAAGCCAAACCTTTATTGATGGTGGACTTTGGATGTTGGCTTCAAGAGTCCTCTTATAAAGGGGAGTTCCTTTTTTGTGGAATGATGCTAGTCATTGGCCTAACAAAGGATCTTCGGCCCCTCATGACACTCTAGACTCAATTCTTGATTCCTACCTTATTGCTCTTCAAAAAGTATGATGTTTTTGCATTGAGGCAACATCCTAATGGGACTTAGTCTATGAAGCTTGGAAACAAGTCCCTTGTTAGGCATAACAATGAGTTTCATGTCTTTCCTTGGTGGAAGAGAATCTGCATCCTAATGGGACTTATTCTATGAATCTTGGAAACAAGTCCCTTGTTAGGCATAACAATGAGTTTCATGTCTTTCCTTGGTGGAAGAGAATCTGAAATAAATTTAGTTTGCCTAAGTGTAATTTCTTTATTTAGCTTCTCTATCAAAATAATGCCTCACCTAGGATCAAATTCCGAAAGAATGATTTCAAGGCCTCTCAAAATACGTTCACTATGGCCATGCAAAAGAAATTTTTCCCCGTCTCTTATTTAATTCTCCATTGGCTATAGGCATTTGGGGACAATGGTTTAAGAAAATTTTTAGGCAAAGCATGAGGCAGCCTCATTTTGTGGCTAGTTTCCTTAATGTTGCTTGGCAGATTGATCTTGCTTTCATCCTTTAGCAAATATAGTTAGAATAGAATTGTCAAATCTTCCAAGGTCATCAAAATCTAATATCTCAAACGTAGAAAACTCCATGAAAGAGACCATTTTTTCTAAGTGATCTTTAGTGATGTATTTCTCTCCCCTCTAATTTTCAAATCTTAATGAGCCTCAAGCTTCAGTTTATTGTTGCTCCCCTTGCAGGCCTTGACTTCCACTTCAGGTTTCTCAAGGTTGTTTTAAAATAAATATTGATGACTCTTCCCATGTAAATCCTAGAGTTGCATAGATTGGAGGAGTTAGTTGGGATAAGGATGGGGTAATTTGTTTTTTCTTCCAAGTCGCTATGATGATCAACACAAATAATCATATGAAAGGATGTACTATTCTTTATGCCCCTGAAATAGCTTGGGAATTGGGATGGACTAAAGTTAGCTGTGAATCTAACTCCCTCATTATGGTTTTTATTTTGCATGGAAAAAGATCTTAAGAGCATTCTAAAAGACTTGGAACATTAGCTATGCAAATTATCTGCCTTACTCCTAAATTTGAAGCTATTTCCTTTGTTTACATTCCAAGAGAATAAAATTCAATAGATGATTGTCTTGCCAAGTGGACTATGGAGGTCAAAAAATATTGGAATGTCGCATAGTAGGGGTTTCTTAGCCTTAAGAAAGACTCTCAATTTACTCATATTAGCCATAACGACTACACCTAATGAGCTATCCTTACCTTGTTGGCAACTCTAGCTTGTGGATTGTCACTACTTTTGGCACCTCTATACATAGAGATTTTATTGCTCTCTTTGGCTTCTTTCTTGCCTTAATATTTATGAAATTTTATTTGTACAAACTTCATTGTTCGAAGACCTATGTCTTTATGGAATCTTGGATCTCTAGACAATTTTTGGGGGCACAGTTAGAGATGCACTTTTCTTGCCAATGTCATCCAAATCTTCTCTATTTTTGCTTTGTTCATCGCTTCAGTCATTTGGAAAGCTTTATCTTGGAATATGGAAGGTGATTTGTTAATATATTTATTACTTTTTTCACAAAAAATTATAAATAAAGATCCAAGAAGATTATTATATATTATTAATTTTAAAACATACATATTAAAATATAAAATAATATTATTTTCAATATTAATATATTAATAGTTAATATTTTAATATGTTAATATATTCCTATCATCCAATATTCATTTTTGTATTAATATATTACCATTACCTAGCATTCATATTAACGTGCAAGCAAGTCTTCTAAATGTTAGCTATTAATATATAAACAGTATGTATCAAAATACAAAAGTATATCATCAAAAGCTCAAAACAAAAGAAACTGCCTTTTAACTTAATCACCTTCACTTACCCTATTAGCCTTGAACAAATGTAAGTATCCCCTAGCCATTCTATTCATGCTCTCACTTTAGATAGGGATGAGCCTTAACTTCAACTAACAACCACTTCAGCCTCCTCTCACCTTGGGTGTTGGTGTGAATGAGGTATATTACCTAATTGGTTCCCATCTAAATTCTATTCACAATTGGTTAAGTTTACATAGGGCACATTTAGGTCATTTACTTTTTATGTTACATGTCATATGATTATAACACTTGACATTATCCTATATTATCCTCTCTTTCACCTTGCCTATATAAGCAATATTCCTCTTGTACAATATATATCTTGTATTCATAAATTTGCACTATGGCTGCGATGATAGTCAGGGCAGCGATATGTGATTGTTGTCTAAGAGAATTTTGTGACTTGGTAAGGTGGTGAGAGGATTTTTCTTTGTTCTTCCCTTTTTCATTGCGAGCTCTATGATGGTGGGTGAGTTCAAGGAACTTGCCTCTCTTCAGAGATGATCTAAGCACTCGCTCGAATCTCTCTGGAGAGAAAGATCCAATGTTATCCAGCTTTTGAGTCTGGAGGCCCTCCTTCTAGAGCCACTTCTATTGAGCGTTGTTTTGACACAATCCAACTTGCTAGGATCTCAAAATTTGATTTCCTCTCTTGAAAGAATAACAGGGTTATTCCCAAGGTTCTCTGGGGTCGGGTCACAACCTGCTTGGTTACTCAGGTGAAGATAAATGTGATTGTTCACGAGGAGGCCTTTGCTAGTTCATTCAAGACATAAAACTTCAAAACACTTCATTTCTTTTTGGTATTTTCCATTTTAACATATATGGGTGTCGTAAATAAAATGCAATTTTGTATTTTCAAGATGTTATATTTTCAGAATTTGAAAGGCGGAAGGGAGTAGAGAGTAGAGTAACAAAAAATAAGCAAATGACTAAAAATGAGATCCTACAGGCATAAACCGTTGTATACCCTTCCTTTTGAATTGAATGATGGGAGAGATTTGGAGTAAACCCACGAAGCATAAATCAGACCCAGTCACAATTCACTACCCCACAAATGCAAGCATTTGGAGAGAAGACATATTCACTCATGCAAGATATTCAAAATTGATCAAATCATGAATCCACCAAGATGTGTGCACTCACGAGATAGATTTATCGTTAAGCCCAAAGATGATCTCTTCCACGCATTTGTCACAGAAAGCTAAAGTAAACAACAACAAAGTCCAATTAAAGAAACATGAATTCGAAGCAAAATAAATAAGAGACTCTCTAAAAATAATGAATAATGCAAGAATGCATCCAATAATTTTGCATAGGTAGCAGCAATTCACACACCATGAATGAAGCACAAAATGTATATCTTTATTGCATTAGGAATCCTCTCTTTTACATTGATTTGTGATTACAATATATAGAGTTTGATCCACAACCCTGAATTTTGAATTTAGAGCATCAAAGAGGAAAAAATAAATTAAACTAAAACTTTGCTGAAAGGGAAACTACTCTTAACTCAAAATAGGTAACTTGTATGGATTCTTGAATCCATTTACAGTCAGTTTTCTCACACAAGGAGGGTCAAACTTGCCAAGAAGAAAATAGAAAAGAAGGAGGATTTATTCTGAAAACTTGGATTCTTCTCCTCATTTCTTGGATTTTTCCTTGGATTCTTCATCTGGAGGCTTCTTCTGATGGTGGAGACTGGTAAGAGACCCTTAGTCCCTTTAAAACAAAGTCAAGATAACCATCAATCTGATCTGGAGTTCAACTGGTGTGGAAAAATGTGATCTCGCTGAAAACACGCAGATTTTTCAGACCACGACCTCAACTCCAAAAATTTTAATGCCCCAAAATTTCAAAAGTGTTAAACAACCAAAATTCTGGTCTGAAGTTCGGACTTGTCGAAGGCCAAAAAGGCTGAAATATCTAGAAGGCCAAAAAGGCTGAAAAACTTGGAGGGCTGAAAGGTTGAAAGGCTGAAAAACTATTATGCTTACGGGGCCGAAAGGTTGAAAGACTGGACTTTTGCATGTCCTGTAGGGGCCGAAAGGTCGAAAGGCTGAAAGACCGAAACCTGCCTTAGGAAATTTTGTTAAGTGTAGGAGATTGCTTCTTCAAAACTACTTTGTGGTCCAAGGGGTCAGTCTGAGAAGACTTCTGGGTGTGTATCCTGGAGCCTATGTATGACCTCCTGAACTTCCTCTTAGTTTATCTTCTTCCCTTTTATCTTGTTGACCTTTCATTCTTTCTTTTCTTTGAAGGTAGTTAGCTCGAAAGAAAAGAACTGGATCTCCTCTACATGGTTTTTCATCTGTGTCATCTCTTCTTTTGAATGAAATAATTTCTGCAATGCTTCCTTAGTTTCTACACTTGCCATAATGTCCCTAAGTTGTTGGACCACTTCTTTAGATGGTCGTAAGATGTGCTTAGCTTTGTCCCGGTACAAATCAAGGTTGATCCCTGTGAAGAAACCATCTATTTCTTCCACCCATTCCAACACTTCTTTCTGTTTCTTTAATATGGAGGCATGACATTTTTCATAAACACTGATTATCTAGGTCACGCACTTGATCCAAGTCTCAAAATTGTCTAGCTCCTCACCCTCATATATCTTTACCAGAATTTGGAAGCATTGTTTCTTAATGATCTATAAATCTTGGAGGGTGGCTTTCCATTTTCTCGTCTTAGGCTCTAGGCCACCCTCATCTGTCATCAAATCAATCAAATTTGTAGCCTCTATTAGAATAACCCTATAAGTTTTGAATATTTTCTTGATGGAACCTTCCCGGTACTACTCAAAATCTTCCTTCCAAGCTACACTTACTTTGATGAAGGATGGTGTTAGCCCTGCCGGAAGGTCTGGGGTGTTTCTCTTATCTAACACTGCCTGTAATGAGGCCTCTTGGAAGTTGGGGTCAATAGGAACAATCATTTTGTAAATGAACTTCTTTAAGTCTTCATTCTTCTCTATTAAGGTTTTTATGGTTTCTTCATCCTTACTCATGAAACCTAGAGCATGTTTAAGCCCCAAGGCTGCTAGTGTCTTTCTCCCTTCCCTGGTGGGTTCCCCCAAATCAACCTCCTTAAATGTATAGTCTTCCGGAGTTGCATGCGTTTGAGAGGTGCTAGAAAATGGGACTGCAACCTGTACTTTCCAGCGCCCCCTAGTGTCTTGAGTGACATAGGACATTGTTCGTGCTGGTAATATGACCTTCGTCTAATGAAAATATTTCCCTAAGGATGCCATATCTATATTTTCCCCTTCATCATCATCTATATAAGTTCTTCTCCTTAACTAGATTTCTTTAGTAAACCATGTGGGCTTACTTGATGCGGTGACTGGCTCATATGGGGTAACTTGAAGAACTGAATCCAAATTTTGAGACCCTGGAGTCACCTCTTTATTTGGCCCTTCTTCTTGTTCTTGTCTTTGTTCTCCTTCATTCCTTTCTCCTTGGTTTTCTTCTTCCTTCTCCCTTTCCTCTTCTACCTTGTCTCCCTCCTCCATTGGCACCTCACCTTGTTTTTCCTGGCCTTTGTCTTCCTCTCTAGAGGAACTAACTGAGGCTTCGTATTGAGACTAGTCATGACCTCTAAGGTGGTTTTGAAAAGTGACATAGCCTCTATGGTTTTTGATCCTCCTAGGGTCTGGATGTGGCAAGTCAAAGGGCTTGATGATGGTGGAGTAGGTGTTGGGAGATTTGGGATTAGAAGTGGAAGAGTAGTTGGTGGAGTTTGGAGAAACGGTGGTGGAGTAGGAATAGGAGGTGGAAGAGTAGTTGGTGGAGTAGGAATGTGAAGGGGCATTGTAACAGTATTAGTTTATGTTGTAAGATCATTAGTAGTCACCCCTTGGGTGATTGGAGACTCTTGATTCCTGAGCCCTTGATCTGCTTTAGAGTTCTCTCCCACTATGGGTATATTTGTCTTTGGATTAGTAAATTGAGTGGGAGGCAGAGTTAGGATTACCTGTAGTTGAAAAAGAGAAGGACCACCTACCTTGTACCCAGTTGCATAACTTGGGGTGTTCTAGCCTGGGTTCGAGAAACCTTCCAAACCCTCAAAGTCTGACTTTTGGAACTCATCCGATCCCAGAGCATCCAAGGGATTATCTTTCTCTTTAGGATCCTCTTGGTGTTTCCTACTAGTCTCCTTTTCTATCCCTTTCTAAGACCTTGTACTTTTTACTAGAGGGACATCTCCCTCTTCCTCTTCTTGTGGGTCCTCCTGTACGGTTTCTAATTGCAGAGACACAGAAGCTTTCTTCCTCTTATATGTCTTCTTCTCCTTTCCGGTGACAGGAGGAGATTGTCCATAAGTGGAGGGTCCTTCATCTGGTGCAACCTATGCTGGCCTTGTAGGAGGATCTATTTGTTTAATAATTCTTTTCTTAGCAGCCTTGGGCCTTGGGTTTGACCCATACTCTACTGCACGTTCATGGCCGTATACCATTTTTGGCTTTTGTGGCGGTGCCTTCTTGTATTGTGGCACTATTCTTTTCTCTCCACGTTGTTTATCTACTTTCTTGGGTGGATCCATCAATGTTTTCATAGGTATTTGGTTCATCTTATAGGACCTCTTAATCCATTCTCCTATTGTTCTCATCACATGTCTTGCCTAGAACTCGATGTCATCATTTTCATCCTTATCAACCTCTACGTTCATGATAGGCCTGTCATATATCTTTTCATCTGTATAAATGGCCTCCAAGACCTTATCTGAATCATGCTCCCAAAATTTTATGGGAGTAGGAGTATTTATTACTTCCCTGGCTAGGGTGAGATTCACTCTACAATAATCCCAGATCCTGACCTCATGGTCATCTACACATTTCATCCAGTGATCCTCCAAGTGTGGTTTGTGAAGGTATAATTTGCCAATAATGTGGCTGTAAGTTCCTATTGGGTCAAAATGAGGCCACACTATCTTGTAAAGTTGTAGGGGACAATCATCCCATTCAAAGGCTAAATATTTACAAACCTTCATATCATGTAGGGTATATTGACGCAGAGATACTAAGCACTAGTGCATGCATCTTGAAAATTCATCCAAAAATCGCAACTCACTGCCCTGGGGATATACCTGTACACAGATATTAATAACTTTTGATAAACATAAAATATGAAAAATCCCTCCTATGAGGATGGGTGTAATTAGGATTTTAAAAGAATATTAAACACTAAGAAAGATCCAATGGTGGGTTTGGGAGATACAACCCCCTCACCAACACCCAAATTTATGTGATACTTCAAAAATAGAAGAAGACTGATTTTTTATTGCTTCTTGTTCAAATTCATACAACCCAGGCCTCTCTCTCAACCTCTCATTCTCTCATTCCTTCTAAGGCTCACATAGACATATAATAACTTCTATAACTGATCCCAATCGATTGGGATTCCTCTGCATGCAAGAAAGTCTATATTTAGTCTTTTCCCACCATTTGGCAACTAACTGTTACATTCAAATCTTTAAACACTTGAAACCTATCTAATTTACTTTCTAGAAACTATGAATTCAAAATTTTTCCATGATGGACCTTAACATAACATTAAATCTACAAATTATATCCTAAGACCTAACCTTTAGACTTCTAGGCCTACTATGCCATCTTAGACAATCAATTCCCTATTATATCATTTCATGCCTTTATAGATTTAGGCTTATAACATTTCATTTATCCAATTACATCAAAGACAAGAATTGGCTTCAATCCATATTACAATTCACATATTGATCTTTTATATCATTTAGTCTTCATGAGCCAACCAAGTGACTCCTTTGCATGTCTTTGTCAAGGTGCCCTGGAGCATACTCCACAACTTTGAAAACCTTTCCATGTCCTCTTGGAAACTTGCAACAAACAAATGTCAGAAAATACAATTTTATCTTCACCCTTGGTTTGAAAAGATCAACACCAAGGATCCATGTCATCCTTGCATAGTTCTTCTCCAAAATGCATACTTGCCTCCTCATTTTCACTTTGCCTCTCATGGGAAAAATGTAGACCACAAATTGGTCCCAAATCTGCACTTTTTCCTTAGTCTCAGTCCATGAGACCACTACTGCAACTTTTAACTCTTTCTCATTCTCAAACGTTGAGTCTCTTCTCATAGATACCAGTCCATCTAGGATCTCATGCCTCTCATCTAGGCATTCCACATCTTCTTTCATCAACAAGGGACTCAATGCTACCCCAACCTAAAAATGTTCTCCACATTCAAGCTTCTCAAGACTTGATTTGTTGTTGCATTCCTCAGCAACTTCCTCTTCAATCTCTAAATCATATTTTGGAACCTCTTTTCTCATAGGTTCTTCCACTTTCTCATGTGCAATTTTCTGCACTTCCTCCTCCTCTTCATCTACTGCTTTCTCAAGAAGTGATGCTATCCATTCCCACTTCTTTTGATTCTCATCGAAAGCCTATTTAAGACTTTTCCAACTCTCTTCTTCTTTCTTCTTCTTGGATTCTTCTCTTTTCTTCTTTGCTTCTTCTTCCTTCTTCTTTATTTATCTTTCTTTTCTCTCCTTCTTATCACAATATAGGCAATCCTTCAATGCCTTAACAATTTCTCTTTCACTCCTTGTCAAAGTCATCTATTCTCACACCAAAATAGGATTCATTAGATCTCAAGCCACCACTTTGGAACACTCAAGTAGGATATTTAATCTCCAATGTCTCAACAAAGGACTCTAAATCTTCCAAATTATAGAACTTTTTCTCGCTCTGATACCACTTGATGCAGAGGAACTAAGCACTAGTGCATGCATCTTGAAAATTCATCCAAAAATCGCAACTCACTGCCCCTAGAATATACCTGTACACAGACATTAATACCTTTTGATAAATATACAATATACAAATTCCCTCTTGTGAGGATGGGCATAATTAGGTTTTTAAAAACATATTACAAACTAAGAAAGATCCAATGGTGAGTTTGGGAGATATGACCCCCGCACCAACATCCAAATTTTTGTGATACTCAGAAAATAGAAGAAGACTGATGTTTTATTGCTTCTTGTTCAAATTTGTACAACCCAAGCCTCTCTCTCAGCCTCTCATGCTCTCATTCCTTCTAAGGCTTACATAGACATATAATAACTTCTATAACTGATCCCAATCGATTGGGATTCCTCTGCATGCAAGAAATTCTATATTTAGTCTTTTCCCACCATTTGGCAACTAACCGTTACATTCAAATCTTTAATCACTTGAAACCTATCTAATTTAATTTCTAGAAACTATGAATTCAAAATTTGTCCATGAGGGACCTTAACATAACATTAAATCTATAAATTATATCCTAAGACCTAACCTTTAGACTTCTAGGCGTACTATGCCATCTTAGGCAATCAATTCCCTATTACATCATTTCATGCCTTTATAGATTTAGACTTATAACATTGCATTTATCCAATTACATCAAAGACAAGAATTGACTTCAAGCCATATTACAATTCACATATTGATCTTTTATATCATTTAGTCTTCATGTGATCTGTAAGTAGTGTTTACAATAAAACTTATAAATTAATTCAAATTATAGTTTTTCCCGATCCAGGCAGTACTGCGTGAATATGCTTTTTAACCATTGAAATTACAATTAAGGACAATTTTATAAAATTTAAAAGAACTTAACTAAGTACTAAAATAAAGTAATTAGAATAATAATTTAAACTGAAATGAAATAACAGAAAGAAATTAAGGAGAATGTGAGATAGAAGATAGAAGATAGAAGAATAATAAGGCAGAAGATAGAAGGATCAAACATAGGTTGATAATGGAGTTCATCCTATAAGGACTACGTCTTTGGGTCCGCTTCTCAATGCTGGGATGTCTTTATTGATATCACCACGCAAAACTATTCTTTGTTAGAACACCCAAGCTTTTAGAACCTGTATACAATTTCCTCACAATCTCTCTCACTTTACAATTTTTGGTGTGTAATAACACCTTGAAAATTTCCTTCTCACAAAGATTTTTTCCCTCCAAGAAATAATTCTCCAATCTCCAAAGTCTAAATTTTTTTCCTAGGCTAATTTCCTTTACAAGGGTAAATAACCCCCTTTTATACAATTTTACATGCTAAAATTAGAGTTTAACCATAATATTTCCCATAATCCTCATATCTCCTATTTTAATATCTTTTCCTAATTAAATCCATTGTACTATCAGATTTACTAATTTTTAAATGCCTCACATTAATTTGAGCACATTTTATAGGTAATGAGGATAGGGGTTTAGGCTTCTACATGGACGATAAAATTGTGGTAAAGTGAAAATCCACCAAAGAGCATCCCAAAAATCTTGCTAGTACAGTTGGTTGGGAAAGAAAATAGCATGTTGATGGTTGTGTGTTCAAACCACACAAGTAAATTTTTGTTCTTTAGTGTGTTTTGTCTTTTAGTGACTGCTTTATATAAAGTAAACACACTTAATACCCATTGCTCACAATTGGTGCATTGGTAGAGGTGGATCTTAGGAAGGATGAGGTTAGAGGTTTGAACCTCTCAAACTATCATTTTGGAAATCTTGCCACTAAGTGCCACATGGTAGCATTCCATTGGATCATATAGGTACACGTGTCAACACTCGATTGGACGTCCAATTGTATACCATGCCACATCAACATTTTTCTGACTGGTACTTCCATGTCACTGTGCTGATTTTGAGTGGTCTATCTACCACATCACCTACCTTTCCACATCATGTTGATGTCATCATTGGTCAACCTTTGTGTTGGTTGTATTTCCTATTTTTCTGCCTCGCCTTGTTCCTTGCCCTCCCCTCTAAAAATTTTCAGGTTTTCATGTTTATACTTTGCTAAAATTGTCAAAACCCTGTAAAAACCCTAGCAAGTCTAATGTTAAATGATGCATATTTGAAACCCTTAGCCATGTCTTATATTTCTTCGTTACCTTTTTCAAGTTACTTAAGGCATATGTTTTAAGTCAGGTCGCTTGATCGCTTTACCCTGAGCGCATATTCCATTCTGTCCCCCGACTCTGCTTTTTCCTTTGTCGCGAAGTCTCCTTAAAAAATAGAATATTCCCTCTTCTTTCTGAGACTTTGCGATCTCTTTTTAGTCAAGTTGTCGCGGGATCACCATGTCATAAGCTTTGTAAAGAAATGGGGCCCACTGTTAGTCGGGTGATCACGTGATGTTTTCCACAGTTAGGAAATAATGCTCCGACTTCGCGATTAACCTTTTTCGCGTTGTTGCTAAGTCATACCACAACTAACAGTTAGCATTGCCTTCAGTCGCGTAGTCTCCAGATCAAACGGTGGTTAAGAGATAATAGCTCAGACTACGTGACTAACTATTTTATGTTTACAGTGTTACTCAGTCGGGATGTCGCCAGAGCAGGGATGGTGACGTAGCTCCCCAGTGTGTAAAGAAGGAACCAATGATCAGGTGACATCTGTCGGTAGTTGGATGGGTATCAGGCCGTAGTCGCCTGATCGCTAGAAAGGAAGAAAGTGGTTCAACGACTATCCAACTTGGTATGTTTCCCTTCAGTCATGGTGTCACTGAATTTTTTAAGGGCATGTTCAATGTTCTGGCGACTTAGCGCAGTCGTCTGATGCAGTGCTTAGATGATCCAACGGTGCTCCTTTAGTCGGGTGATCAAAGTGCCTTAAGAGAAAAGTACTCCTGACTTGGCGATTAGGGCAGTCGGGATGTCGCTAGAAGCATCAAAGGGCAGTTGTGAACTGTTATAATAAAGGTCAACGGCTTAGGACTTGTATCCCCTGACTTGGCGACTAGGCTTGTCGTGTAATCATGAAAAGAAAAGCTAACGTCCTACGACAAAGAGACAACTATAGTGGTTAAGCTAAACAGTCAGTAGCAAGGTCGCAGGAAAAAGGATGAGTTAATGGTAACTGCTCGCGACTTCGATTCCACTCAGTCGGGATGTCGTCGGATCTAAACTCGGGTTAACCTAGGAATAAAAGGATACATTGTCACCAGGTCTGGAGATTTAACTATGGTTAAGGTCATTTGCTCGTGACATAGAAACTAACGTTCAGTCGCGTGGTCGCATGATTTTAAATTTGAATGACTGGTGGCAGATTTAACATTGTGAGCACTCGGCAGCCGTGGTTCCTGTTTGCTTGTGTTCCAGAATCGATCAGAGGGGTTTTAATTACAGAAAGGCATGCACAGAGAGTCTATTGATGTCTGAGACAGATTTGTTTCAATATCTGTAATATGAAAAGGGAAATCT
>MU223093.1:180410-218508 GCA_018584345.1 Thuja plicata | reverse complement strand
GATTATATCGACATCACCTAGCATCTTATGTTATCAACTTTATTGGGGTTGATCGCCAGAGTCTTTTGTGACCACGTCATTGAACCCTCTTTCCCGCAACTTCAACGTGGAACTTTTCACTTTAAAACAAAAAAAAAAAAAAAAATTTGTTGGTTGAGTTTTGACCCGAACTTTGGGCATGACAGTGGTTCATACAAGAAAAATCCCTAACACTTTGACTGCACAAGTTTGACTAGTCATAACTTTTACATACGGACTCCATTTTAGAAACTGAATATAGTTCTGAAATCAATGCGACGAGCACTATGGCTTGACATCATTTTTCCTTGGATGTGAGATGATTATTTTTTCACCTTTTTGAATGCCTCATTTGCCTTTTTGATTGAACCTTTGACCGCACATAACTTCTACATACGAGCTCCTTTTGAGCCCATTCAAGTTTTATCAGGACCGTGTCGGCAACCACTTTCTGATGATGTTTATTTTATGAGAATTTGAGACTGTGAAATTTTTAGGTTCTCTAGATCCACCTAGATCATTCCTCCCCATTGAGAAGCTTTTGGACCTCCAAAAGGTCTATTTATGTATAATTTGACCTAGGGAAATGTTGCCCCACTTGCCCAGTATCATATGTTTGTCCTACTAGAATTATGAACACATGACCCATCACAAACACAAAGACATATGAGATAGCATTGTTGATATAATCAATTATTTTCTCATCAGTATTCACTGTCACATTAGTCATCCACATAGAAATAAATAGCAGAATAACAAGCAATAGTATTGAATACACTAATGTGAAGGAAAATGTATCAACATTCTTGATCTCTTGAATATGAACATCATTAGAAAATGATTCATCTAAACCCTTTTTTACCATCATCGGCTGAAGGCCTGACTCCACTTGCAACTGATCCTCATGTTGTGATGTTTGCGACACCTTAGCATGATCAAAGATGATCTCATCTCCATGCCTAGAATCACTAGCTATTACAAACATAAGGGTTAAATCATTGCTTGCAGTGCCAATCATCTTCAAATGCCCTGTATTCACAATAGATCTATCACTCTTCATGTGATGAGCTTTAACACTGAATTCAATTCCATCTTTAAACAAATGATACTTATTATGTTCCCTATAGAAAATGGATTTTCTATCATACAAATAAGGACTGCCTAGAACCATCCCACATATGTCAAGCGGAATAACATCTAACACTACCTCATCAACAAACTTGGATGTGATTGCAAATCAGAGTTTACATTATCTTGAAACATGTAGCCGAGCATTGTCATGCACCCAATCTAATGGATAGGGCCTAGGATGAGGAGTTGTTTTTAATCCCAATTTCTTAACAACTTGTTCTGAGATTAAGTTCACTTGTGACCCACTATCTATTAGTGTGTCAATCTTAGTTTGTTTAGAAATAACCCTGACGTAAAATAATTCATTCCTTCTACTTTCAATGGGAACTTGATTACAACTAAGAGAAGAAGAACTATCATTGACAATAGGAACATTACCTTTGATAGCCACAACTAAAATCTTGGTTTCATCATCAGAACCTGATCTGAGATCCTGCACCATAGCTGTGTTCTTTTGCTTACCCTTTTGATCCTTGAACCACTTAGGTTTCTGATCAGGCTGCAGTTTCCAACACCTTGCATCTTTATGCCCTTTCTTCTTACAGGGAAAGCGGTAAGGTTTCTCATCCTCTTTCTTAACAATAGCTATTTTATGCATTTTATCTTTCCCTTTCTTGTTGCTTTTATGTTTACTAGAGTCCATCATCAGATTATCATGGCTCTTCCTTGAGCTTGTTTCCAAATGGATAGCTTGCACACTAACTTCATCAATGTTAGTTGGATTAAACATAAGTATTGTAGGCTTCAAATTCTCATGTAATCCACCTATATACTTCAACAAATTTTCTTGTGTATACAATGGAATGGCCAAAATTAAAGCCCTCTTCCTAAACTACTGTGTATATTCTTGCACACTTTGTCCTTTCTCTTGCCTTAATGATTTCCAATTTATTACTACCTTTTGCATATAGCCTAATGGATAAAATTGTTTCTTTAATGTAGCTATAAACCCATACCAAGAAATAATTTTACCATAACAGCTTAGATCTTCCTGAGTTCTGCTCTCCCACTAGATTAAGGTTGTGCCTCCCAGGTGAAGAGTGGCCAATTGGATCTTTGAAGCATCATCAATGAACTTCTGAACCCTACAATATACTTCAACTTGTTTTATCCAATTGTCAAGTTTTTCTGCATCTAATTCTCCATTATAAATTGGCAAATCAAATTTAACATTGAGTTTTAACAAAGGTGAATTACTTTGTACAGGTGGTTTCTTTTTAGAAGAAGTAGACAAAGAAGAAGAAGAGGATGAATAAGATGAAGAGGATGGGGATGCAGGTTCAGGAGGGTCACAACCACCTCCTACTCCTTTACCTTGGCCTTCTTTCAATGAGGATTTAGCTTCCTCCTTCTTTTTAGCCTTCTCTTCCTTTTTCCTCTGTCTTTCTAGCCTGTCTTGGAAAAGAATTTCCACCATTGCCTTGATTTCCAAAAAAGCACTCTGGAATGTTTTGTCATCAAAATCTGGATGGTTTTGTTCTGATTCCATTTCTATTTGTGGAAAATTCCTTCATTTTCCAATCTCTAGATTGAACTCAGTAAGTGCACCTTCTCCTTGCTTCAATTTCAACCTGGTTAACATTCACTCTGCAATTCCTGCAAAATATGGCTCTGATACCACTTGATCTGTAATTAGTGTTTACAATAAAACTTGTAAATTAATTCAAATTATATTTTTTCCTGATATAGGCATTACTGCGTGATTATGCTTTTTAACCATTGAAATTACAATTAAGGACAATTTTACAAAATTTAAAGAACTTAACTAATTACTAAAATAAAGTAATTAGAATAAGAATTTAAACTGAAATGAAATAGTAGAAAGAAATTAAGAAGAATGTGAGATATAAGATAGAAGAATAATAAGATAGAAGATAGAGGGATCAAACACAGGTTGTTAATGGAGTTCTTCCTATAAGGACTATGTCTTTGGGTCTGCTTCTCAATGCTAGGACCGCTTTATTGATATCGCAAGAAAAACTATGCTTTGTTACACTACCCAAGCTTTCAGAACCAGCATACAATTTCCTCACAATCTCTCTCACTTTACAATTTTGGTGTGTAATAACACCTTGAAAATTTCCTTCTCACAAAGATTTTTTCCCTCTAAGAAATAATTCTCCAATCTCCAAAGTCTAAATTTTCCTCCCAGGCTAATTGCCTTTACAAAGGAAAATAACCCCCTTTTATACAATTTTACATGCCAAAATTAGAGTTTAACCATAATATTTCCCATAATCCTCATATCTCCTATTTTAATCTCTTTTCCTAATTAAATCCATTGTACTATCGAATTTACTAATTTTTAAATGGCTCACATTAATTTGAGCACGTTTTATAGGTAATAAGGATAGGGGTTTAGGCTTCTACATGGCAGATACAATTGTGATAAAGTGAAAATCCACCAAATAGCAACCCGAAAATCCTCCCAGTACAGTTGGTTGGGAAAGAAAATATCATGTTTCTGGTTGTGTGTTCAAACCACACAAGTAAATTTTTGTTCTTTAGTGTGTTTTGTCTTTTAGTGATTGCTTTATATAAAGTAAACAGACTTAATAACCCATTGCTCATGGTTGGTGCATTGGTAGAGGTGGATCTTAGGAAGGATGAGGTTAGAGGTTCGAACCTCTCAAACTATCATTTTGGAAATGCTGAGCCAAAGCTTGCCACTAAGTGCCACATGGTAGCATGCCATTGGATCGTATAGGTACATGTGTCAACACTCGATTAGACCAATTGTACACCATGCCACATCAAATTTTTGCTGACTGGTATTGCCATGTCACTATGCCACATGTTGAATTCTGAGTGGTCTATCAGCCACATCACTTGCCTTTCCACATCATGCTAATGTCATCATTGGTCAACCTTTGACTGCACAACTTTGACTGGTCGTAACTTTTAGATATGGACTTCATTTTAGAAACCAAATATAGTTCTGGAATCAACGCGACGAGCACTACAGATTGACATCATTTTTCCTTGGATGTGAGATTATTATTTTTTCACCATTTTGAATGCCTCATTCTCCTTTTTGACCAATCCTTTGACCACACATAACTTCTGCATACGAGCTCCTTTTGAGCCCATTCAAGTTGTGTCAGGACTGTGTCAGTGACCACTTTCTGATGATGTTTATTTTGTGAGATTTTGAGACTGTGAAATTTTCAGGTTCTCTAGATCCACCTAGATCATCATGAGCCAACCAAGTGACTCCTTTGTATGTCTTTGTTAGGGTTCCCTACACCATATATGGTCCCAGTGAGATGGGAAAATCCCAACAGTGCTTCATCTTATGCTTTGTGTGTTCATATGCATCTGCGAGTTGTCAAACCATCTCCAAAATGATTATCCAGTCAGATGGATATCTAGGCAACTTCTTTGGTTTCAAAGTTTCTCCTGTTATCCGAATGTAAGTGAATATGATAAATTTTATGTAATAAGACCCTATGGCCCTCACCTTGGCTGCTACTTCTTCTAACACCCTTTTTGCAAAATCACCCTCAATGGATTGGATGATTGCAAAAATGAAGGTGTCATTGACTATCTTGTAGTCTGGGCTATCTTCTAACATTTTTTCCCTTTTCTGTAGTTGGGGGTACACAATGTGAGGGCATGCATTGGGATCATTTAAGTTTCCCCTCTTGATGAGTCCTGGGTAATCTGTCCATCCTGCCAATAGGTATACCACATAGGTACTCATGTAAAACTTGGGGTTGTGTTTCACTGCCACTAGCTATTCATCCAACTTGTCACTAAAGATGGTCCCCCAATCGAGCCTAATCTTGTAGCCTTTGAGTCTTTCTATTAGGAGAATCATCCAATTCTTGAGTTGGAATGATTGCGGTAACCCATATACTTGGCTTAGCATTGTTATGGCTGCCTTGATATCATTTTTCATGTATCATCTCCTCAAGTTTATGTTGTCCAGCTTATTTTTGGGGAGAGGTTTCTCGAGGTAGTGGTTATTGATTATTTCATAGGCCTCTTCCCTTTTCTTTCTGAACTACAAGTTTCCCTTCTCTATGAAAAAGTCATAGAACTTGTCTACACCTTTATGGAGGTGGAAGACATCCTCTATGACATCTGGCCTAATATCCAATACTACTTGGCCTTCTATATTCTAAACCACCCTTTTTTTAGAGTCATAATGGTTTGCTAGGGTCATGAAAAGTTTAGGTGAGGACACGACCACTAGGTGTGTTGTTGGGGTGACCAGTCCCGCTAATACCAGGGAGGTATAATCCTCCGATCTCCTGACTGGTTGGGCACACCTCGTCAAGAATTCATCCCAATTAACATTCCCAATATCAGTATTGGTTATTTCAATATGCTTGTTTCCAATTTTGGAAGGGGGAGTGTTCCCCTTGTATAGGTACTTCATGGGTAACGCAATCTATTTCTCAAGCATTCCTATAACAAAACATTCAAGTATTAGTATCTTATTTGAAGAGAAAACAAAAATAAAGATGACTAATCTAAGAAAATAAAGGAAAAACTCTCTAAGTAGCCAGGAATGCAGATTTTCACACTTTCAGCCTTTTCAGGGTTTCGGGCGTCGAAAATGGGTTCGAAGGCCAAAATGGCTGAAAGTGCGAAAACAACCACTGTTGACGAGCAAGCTTCGTCTGAATTTTTGGCATCCAAAAGTCCAAAGGTTTTTGCGGACACTGAAAATCCAAAATCATGAAGCTTGAAGAACGGGTCTTTAGGGATTCAGACTTGTCAGAATTTCAGACCTTTTGGAGGTCTGAAATGCTGAAAAGGCCAAATCTCTGAAATCATGATGAATGCGATGGGGCTTTTGGGGATTCAGACTTGTTAGAATTTTGAACCTTTCAAAGGTCTGAAATGATGAAAAGGATGAGTTTGTGAAATGATGCAGACTACAACTAGACCTGGTTTTTAGCCTTTTGGAGGCTGAAAACCTATGACAAAGGTCACGACCAAATGAAACCCTAACATAGAGAAATAGAAAGAGAAAACCTTACCCAACATGGATGGACCTCCCGCTAAACATCGAAGGCAAAAAAGGCCTTAAGAGACCAGGGGAAAGGGAAATCTACACGCCCTAGGCTAGACAAGCACCAGGAAGAAAACCCTAAAACCTAAACCACGAAGAGGGAAGACACCATGAGATAGTGAAGAAGTAAAACTACCTCGAAGGAGCTAGGAGTGGAGGAGGATGACACAACGAAGCTTGGAGGTGTGGGGCCATCAGTCTCAGGATTGAGGGAAAAAAATGGTGAAGTCACAAGGTCTCAAGAAGTTGGAATCACAAATGGTGAAGTGAGATAGATTAGGGCCCTTTTGGCCATTTATAACCCATGGGGCTTGCATCAGCACTTTCAATGCTTTAGGGTTTGAAACATTGAAAATAAGGAGGTAGACATCTTCGGTCTTTCAGTGTTTTTAGAGGTTGAAAACACTGAAAGGGCCAACTTTCAGCCTTTCAACCATTTTGCAGTACTATGGTCCTCTGAAAGGCTGAAAAAAGGTGTCCTCTTTGCTTTATCCTGCTGATACCCTTTCTTCTAAGACTGATTGGGCAAGGACTCAAGGGGGCACACAAGAATGAAAGCCAAAAGACACAAAAAAGGGGGGGTCCCCATGGTCAGAGGACCAAAAAATGGGGTGTGTATTGTGGACTCACAATAGGACATGACCGCTTCCAACACCTTCAATTTGTCAAGAATAGAAAGAGAATACTTGGAGAACCAAAGGATATCAACAACTTGCCCAATCAAGCAAGCAAGAAACCAAGTACTATGAGAAAATTGACAAGATTGTGTACAAAAAAAAAGTTTGCAATTACATGGCCAAATATTCCCTCAATTATGCCTTTGTTATTCTTGAGAAATATGATTATACAAGCCTCGTGTTTCTAAAATCAATTCTTCCATCATCATCAAACATCATTCTTCCTCTCGAAGCGTTAGATCAAACCTTTTTAAATCAAATCAAATCAAATCAAACCAAATTGTTCCCTTTTAGGTTGAATGACCTTAGTCAAAAGTATTACAGACCTCCATCTTCAAACAAATACAACATTGCTTGTAGACCATCAGTCTGTCTGAAGTAATTTAAATCCATTGGTGATATCCCATTTTGCTTGATATCAAAAGTCTATCTTCAAGTAGGAAAGGTATCACTTAATCCTTTTTTGTTTGTGTCATCACAAGGCCTTGTTATGCCTAGGTTTTGTTCTAATAACCTTTAAGTCAAAATCAATCATCAATCAATTTGGATCAAACAATCAAATCAATCCTTAATCAAAGATCAATCAATCCAATCAAAATCAAATCAAATTAAGAATCATATCTTTTCTCCATTCCCTTTCATCTCTCAATCTTACATCTTGTTGTCTTCTATTCTTCCAAGTCTGCCATTATATGGTAGTTACTCGATCCCAAGCTAGAAACATGAGGCATGCAACACCCAATAACGCTACCTACTAGGAGAATCCTTTTTCTCATCAATTATTTCAAGGCAATTTAGTACTAGTTTACAATGAACCCAATCCTCCTGAAGAAACTAAGTTAGGGGATCAAGACGAAATACCTACACAAGTGAATGATTTCCTTAAAGATCCATATAACTTAGAAATGGTTGAAAAGAGAATTAGTCAAAAATGCGATGAAATCTTCATGAACCTCATTTGAAATGGCATTACAGTGCCTGCAAACTTTGATGAATCACTCCTTACTCGAAACATCATCAAAGCCACAACTATTGCGATTGCAACCATATATAGCTTCCAATTCAAATACTACATCATCATGTGACACCAGTAAAGGAGCTACTAGTGAACCTCCCACATTAATGCCTACATCAACATCAACAAATACATCATCAGTCCAATTGACACAAGAACAAATCCAACAGATCCTAAGCATTTTTCTAAACAAATTACTGCACACAATAGCACGATGACGAGTGCCACTCAAGGAGAAAGTGCTAATGTCAACAATATAGGGTATATTTCTATGCCTTTGACTACATCATCTATGTTTCAAATAATAAGCATGGAGACATCTACAATGAACACATCTAGAGCTCATGAATGCATACCCCCTCCTACAGTCGGTATGACTTCCGATGGGTTTTTGACTGCACAATTTGGAGGAGGATAACCTTATGCACCACAATTTACCCCACATAATGCTCCATATTTAGCCCAACAATTTAATGGGGGAAAAAAGGAATTTTATTTTGAAGAGATTTGTCCCTATCCATTTGACAAGTCCATCATGATGCAACCGTTCCCCCCAAACTTTGAGATGCCTAAATTTAAGAAATACAAAGGTGAAACATGTCCTCTACAACATCTCAAAGAATTCTACATCGCATGTCAAGAAATTGCCTATAATTAAAATTACCTAAAAAGACTCTTCACTAGGAGTCTTGGAGGTGCAGCTTTGGAATGGTTCATGGCCCTTCCTTATGGACCAATCTCTACTTTCTCTAATCTTGCAAAGAAGTTTGTTGGACAATATTTGTATAACATTGAGCATCAAGCAACACTCAGTGATTTGTGCAATACTAAACAAAAGAATGGTGAAACCTTTTCTAGTTTCTTACAATGATGGAGACATATTGCAAATCACATGCCAAGGAAAATACCTGATAGCCACTCAATTGACATCTTCACAAAGAACTTGATCTCTGAGATTTCCTTCCAAATGAAAATGGCTTCATTTGACACATTTGAGTCCTTGTTAAGAAGGGAAAAGACATTGAAGATGGACTTTTGCAAAAAGGTACCATCAAACATTCTCCTTCCAATAATGATAAACTAAAATTCTGGAGTAAGAACAAAGGAGTTGTCAATGATGGTGTGACTGATGCTAAACATGTTCAAACTTTTCAAGCATCCAACAATAATAATCAAAAAAATCGCAATAACAATCAGAATCGCAACAACAATCAAAATCAGAATCAGAACAATCAGAACAACAATCAACAACAACTGCGTAATCAATCATATTTGTTCCCTCATAACAACATCAACAAAAACAACAAAAATGACAATAACAACAATCGGCAATGATGAAAATTCACAGCATTAGCAACACCCTTGGACGTGATCTTTAAACAACTTGCAGATCAAGGAATGATAATCTATCCAAATACTCGACCCTTTGATGAGAATAAACCCAAACCCGTGTGGTATAGAGAAAATGAATACTGTGATTATCATTGAATCAAAGGACATGATACCAAGAAATTCATGAATCTTAGAAACTTTGTGCAAGATCTCATTGATGATGGAAAATTTAAGTTGGAGGCTAGAATGCATCCTCATCGAATGCGAAACTCAAAATATACAATCAACATTTTTCGCCACACAATCAAAACAATGCATCCAACACAATCCCATATGATTACTCTACCAATACTATCATAGGCAATGATCGAACATGTGGGAGTCTAGAAGAAAATGATATCTTTGGATTTGATGCTCTTTGTGGATGCATTGAAGAATCTGAAACACATGTCAACACCGTAGTCCTCAAAGTTGTTGATTGTAATGCTACCACACGCAGACCCAAAGTCACTGTCCAAGCTACTGATAAACCTTCTACATCTACAAATCCACCAGCTACACCATTTACCGCCACTTGGCCTGCCTCATGCTATGACTTGTTGGCCCAATTAGGAAAGACACCTGCACAAATATCCATTCTACAACTCCTGCGTACCTCGCCAATTCACAAAGAAATTTTTGAATATGCTCTGAATGAAACTTGTGTTCCTAAAAATATCAACGTTGCCTAGTTCCAAGCGATGATCGGTAATTTAGCTACACAAGAGCATCTCGTTTTCACTAAAAAACACTTCTGTGGTCCTGAACTTCACCATAATAAATCCCTTCATATTGAATCCAATATCTAATCCACTAAAATCAAACGAGTCCTTATAGATGGTGGATCTAGCCTAAATTTGTGTACATTCAAAATGACTTGTAACATCAGTCTTTTTGAGGACCTCCTGGATGTAGAAGATCAAATAAAAATAAAGGCCTCTGATGACAAAGAATGAGAAAGCAAAGGTTTGATCACACTACCCTTACAAGTGGGCCCAACCATAATTGAAACTGTTTGCCATGTGTCATTCATATCATCAGAAAAAGAAGTATCTTCTATGATCATTAAAGATACTATCCCTATCAATCTTGGTACCAAAGAAAATCCACAAATCACCTACATCACTATATCCCTTAATGAGCAAGAGAAGAAAGACATGAAAAAATTCCTTCAGAAACATAAAATCAACTTTTCCTAGACCTACAAGGATATGCTTGGGCTAGATATAGATATTTCCATGCACCATCTTGTGGTGGATCCCAATGTAAAACCTGTTAAACAGAAACTCTACAAGATGCATCCACAAGTAGCATTTTTAGTCAAAGTAGAGCTTCAGAAGATGTTGGATGCAGAAGTAATCTGACCTATCGACTATCCTAAATGGGTCTCCAATATTGTACCAATAGGAAATCCTGTTGGGGGCATTCACATCTGTGCAGAGTTCAGAGACCTAAATCTTGCATATCCCAAGGATGATTTTCCACACCCTAATATCGACATTACAGTGGATTTGACTGTCAGACATGAGATGTTATCCCTCATGGATGGCCTCTCCAGTTACAACTAGATCAGGATAGCACCAAAAGATCAACACAAAATTGCATTCACAATACCTTGGGGTACCTTCTATTATCAGGTGATTCCCTTTGGTCTTAAGAATGCTGGAGCCACCTATTAGCGAGCAATGAATACCATCTTTCATCATCTCTTACACATCATCATGGAAGACTATGTAGATGATCTTTTGGGTAAATCCAAGACACATGAAGCACATATTCCTATCCTTACTACAATCTTTGAGTGATTGGAGAAATACAAGCTTCGGCTAAATCCTAAAAAGTGTGTCTTTGGAATACAATCTGGGAAGTTGTTGGCAAACATTGTTTCATGAGGCAAAATAGAAGTGGATCTAAATAAGGTCAAAGCCATCCTAGAGATGTCGCCACCTAAAACATTGAAGTAGTTATGTAGCTTACAAGGAAAGCTTCAGTCTATCAAGAGGTTTATGTCATAGCTCACAGATAAAACACATCCCTTTACACATCTCCTACCCAAGAATTTCAAATTCCAGTGGGATTTCTTATGTCAAACAACATTTTAAAATCTTAAGGGCTATCTCGCTAATCCACTCATGCTTGTGCCACCTGTTGCTGGCCAATGTCTAATTTTGTACATATCAGCTACAAAGGTTGCGTTGGGAGCCCTTTTAGTACATTTGGATGATATTGGAAAAGAATGAGAAATCTATTATCTTAGAAGGACACTTTTTGGTTATGATTTGAACTATTCCCTCATTGAAAAAGCATGTTTGGCCATTGTCTTTTGCACACAGAAGTTATGACATTATATGCTCAATGACAAGATTCATCTTGTTTCCAAGATTGATCCACTCAAATATCTTTTGTCCAGAGCTTCTCTCACTGGCCACACTGCAAAATGGGTTATGATCCTCGGTGAATTTGATATTTTTTATGTAGTTTGGAAAGCTATAAAAGGACAAGTCATTATAGTTTAGTTAGCTAAAGCACCTATTGACGGTAAACATCCACTAATCACAAATTTTCCAGATGAACCAGTTCTCAATCTTGCCCCGAGTACCCCATGGAAACTTTATTTTGATGCATCCTTCACTCAAAAAGGATCGGGGGTAGGAATCTTGTTTGTTACACCAAAAGGAGATATCATCCCTAAGTCCTACAAATTACAATTTACTTGTACAAACAATATTATAGAATATGAAGCCCTTGTACTTGGACTCTATTAGGCCATACAATGGAAGATTCTCAGTTTCTTGGTATTAGGTGATTCATAATTGCTTATCAAGAAAGTTATGGATTAATATCAAACAAAGGATGATAAGCTACTTCCCTATTGCCGCACAGTGGAGGATCTTAAACAACATTTCACTGATTTAATTTTTTATAAAATCCCCTACACAAATAGAAAATTAGCTGACATAATGGCTACCATTGTATCTACGATTACCATGCCAAAACATAGTACACAATGTGAGTTTCTTGTTGAGAATCTTACGGTCCCTGCTTGTGACCAACCAAACTCTGAAATGGTGTGTGAAAATTTTTATCCTAATTCCCTGTGGTATCAATAAATCTATTCCTACCTTAATGATGGAAATACCCCACTTGCCTTAACACCTAATCAACGTAAAACCTTCATTCGTCGCACTTACCATTACACAATCCTTAGTGACACCCTATTCCAAAAGCATTTTGATGGGACTTTTCTAAGGTGTGTGAATTCCAATGAAGCACAAACATCCTTGGAGGAGGTACATCAAGGAATCTACGGGGCTCATTATAGTGGACTCACTTTGGCCAAGAAATTGTTACGTACTGGATACTATTGGCCTACTATGGAGCAGGACACCTATAACCATGTGAAAAAATGTGTTCCTTGTCAATAGCATGGAAATTTGATACACGCTCCCTCCCAATCCCTTCAACCTACCATCACCCCTTGGCCCTTTTCCCGTTGGGGCCTAGACCTTGTTTGCCAGATTTTTCCAAATTCTTCCATTAGCTATAAATACATCCTTGCCGCTATCAAATACTTTACTAAGTGGGTCGAAGCTATTCTTCTTACCTACACTACTGGAAAACAGATCTCAAAGTTCATTTTGAACTACCTAATCTTTCTCTATGGTATTCCTCAAGACATTGTTACCGATAATGGAGGACCTTTTAAAAACAAGGATGTCACAAAGCTCTGAAGAAAATTCAGCATTACCCATCATACCTCTTCCAAGTATTTTCCACAAGGTAACGGCCAAGAAGAGGCTACGAATAAAACTATCCTCAAGATCCTTAAGAAAATAGTTGATGAAGTTGGTCATGATTGGCACATTCACCTTAATCCCGCCCTTTGGGCCTACTGTACTTCCATTCAAACCCCCACGGGAGCCACTCCATTTTCCCTTATCTATGGTACTAAGGTTGTTCTACCCATTGAAATTGAGCTCCCTCCCACATAATTATCTCAAGAATCTATTTTCCAAAGAAAAATATCAATTTTCTCGCTTGCAAGAGATAGAACTCCTTGATGAGAGATGCCTTAGTGCCCTGAACCACCTCTATGTGTATCAAAATCCCCTTCACCTTCAGTTCAAAAAAAGGATCAAACCTCATCAGTTTGAGGTTGGTGACCTTATCCTGCACCACAATATGAAGAATCTCCATAATCGTGACAAGAAAGGAAAATTTGAGCCCAATTGGTTGGGGTCGTTCATCATCACAACAAAGTTTGGGTCTAGTGCCTATTAGATTGCCACTCCCGAAGGAAATCCAATTCCTAATCTTGTAAATATCTTGCATCTCAAGAGATTCTATGCTTGATCCTTCAATAGTCCTTGTACAACATAAATCAGTCAAAAAATCCAAAAAAATCAGAAAAATCAAAAAATTCAAAAACATTGCAAAACTCTCAAAAATGAAATTAAAAAAATAATTTTTTTTATCAAAATCAAAGCAAAAAAATAAAAAAAGCCACAAAAAAGGGAAAGAGAAATAAATTCATCCATCTATGAAAACCACTTTGGTGGCACAATGGATAAGTACCATGGTGAAAACCTATCTCTGGCACCATGTGTAGTTAGATCCACCATCTATTTCAACCACCTTTCCTCCAACACTCATTGCCATAATAAGATTTTCTACCCATATTTATGCAGGTAGTCCCCCAACTATTGTTTTCTTCTGCAAATAAAATCACCTTCCTACACAACTGATCTTACCCCATCAACACTGAGCTTTATTCCAAACACAATGATCACGACAATTTTTCACCAAATCAGCAAGCAAGATTAACTTTCCTTGTTTCATTCTTTCCACAAGCAATTGCCAAAGAATTCCAGTTTTAATCAATCTTTGGCCCATCGGGATGTTTTTGGAAATATATGATGTGCCTAGTGACTAAGAGAGGGGGGTGAATCAGGAACCAATAAAACTTAAACCTTTTAATCCACCATTAGATTATCTACTTTGTTTGCATGCATAGAACTGAAAGTAAAGAATCATACACAACTCATAACACAATATTTGGTTATCCATAAACCTTCCAAAAGAAAGTAAAACTGGGGTGGGGATGATACCCACAAGATTTAGTACCACAGTATAAATTTATCCTGTTAGACATTACAATGGCCACTTCTGATGGTCTACCCTATTAGGAGCATATAAGGACTGTTAGGCCCACCTTGTTAAAGGATTTTGTACAATACAATAATTAATGCAACTATGTTAAGAGATTTAGAGAAAGGACTATTAGGTCCATCTGGTTAGAGGATTTTATTAAGCCACCTATGCAAATGAACCCATTGATGATCTTCTCTATGCAACTATGATTGCTGAATAATATCCTTCTAAATATAACTAATCACCTAAATGTGATAGATGAGACTCTATTGTCTTGAATACTTATGCTCTTTTGTCAAACTACCATTCACATGTCTTATACTATTACTTCATTACATAAATCATACATTCTTACATCATTATAATTTGGATAAACAAACTATCTTACATATATATCTTATCCAAACAAATAAATCTGCAAGTCAGCTTGCAATAAACAAAATGATATTTAACAATACATGCTAGGTCAGCTTCAAACTGTCACTCAGGTCCAGAAGTCTACTCGGGTGATAAAATGTCACTCAGGCAATACTGCAAATCACTCGGTTCATACATGTCACTCGGATGATGGTGGTTACTCAGGCAATATTGATCACTCGGGCAACACTGATCACTCAGAACTTGTATAGTGCTTGCTGGCTCAGTCGACACTGAATGACTAAGTGTTTTGACACTAATTGAAAATATTTCTTGCCATAAGGTCTAAAATCTCCCCCTTTGGCATTAGTGACAAAAACACATCATTGAATTATCTATATGATATGTCAAAACTCCCCCTTACTATCTGCTCGGGTTTTGACACTTGCTCTGCTGCTCGGGTCCAACTGACTCTATTTTTGTATTTTTCAAAAAAAAATTGTATAATATATCTTATTCAATATTTACTATACATGTATTTCCTTGATGATATTTATAGTGATATTTTCCCCTTGTTACTATACAATGATATTTCCCTCTTGTTTTTGACAAGAATGCCAAAAGTAACATCTACAGGGTTATCCCAAAGTAGGATAGGAAATCACTATGTGCCTTCAAAATCTAAGACAAAGTGTTTTCCTAATTGTCCTATAGCACCTTCATGATGTGCAATTCAATCTACAGCTCTGCAGACAACTCTATCATTAGCTCGACAACTGAGAAATTGTTTTCATGAATGAGTTTCTTTGCATGTGTAAAGCATTTCTGCATAGTATCCATATGTGGTAGAAGTTGGATCTATATAGCTATAAGAGACTCTCTAGTCCTTGCTTCCTCTTTCAATAATTCATCTTGGAGACTAGTGAGGTACTTGATCTTCATAAAGTCAATTGAACTCGTGCTCAGGTCAGCTGCTAACTGCCTTGCACTTTCCTTCATATCTGTATCAATTTTCACTATCTTATTCTTGATCTCCATGGTAAAGTTAGAGGTGTCACTTAACTTGACAAACAATGCTACCACATTGGTCATGGTGGCTTCTAGAGTACTGATGACATTGGTAAGATGCACCTGGTCAATTGCAATCTTCTTTGCAATATTTTCTAGAACCTTGTTCTCAAACTTCCTTTCAAATTTCTCAAGTAGCTTCTCCTGACCATTCATATCTATGTTGAACTTGTGGACAATGTCAACAAGTTGGTCCATTATTGAGTCACTCTCATTGACCTCAATCTGCAATGCATCTACAAATATGCCTTTGACATTTCCAAGTACTTTATTCCTTTTCCTTTCCTTTCAGAGCTTCTTCTGTGTATCTCTTTTCTTCTAGATGTCTCCCAAAATTTCCATTTTCTCTTCAGATAAGTTGGATTGATCCCAATTAGGAATCAAAATTTCTTCATCAAGGTCTATCTCATCAGTATTCACTACTTTTTCTTTTCCTTTTGTCTTAGGACTCGGTGAAGGAACAATTTCCTTACCTTTACCTTCCTCATCCTTCACTTCAGTATTCAATCCAATTAGGTCATTGACCTTTACTATACTAATTGTTGCATCAATGTTAACTGATGAGTCAATACTAGGAGTGGAGACATCTACCTTGTCCTTCTGTGACTCACGTATGCTTGCCTCTATAGTAAGTGGAGCCTATTTCTCAGTTTCTACTTGTTTAGATGTGGATTATGCAACCTTTTCTTTTCTCAGAGGTACTATGTTCTTGATAGGATATTTGGGTAATGATGTCATTACCTCTACTACAATTTTCTCAGCATTAGACTCTTCAATACTCTATACCTTGGGTAATGTATCATCATCTTTCTATTTTGTAGGCTCTATACTTGGTACTTCTACTTTGACATCATCTTCATTTATCTCAAATATTGATTTCCACACTAATGTGGCATGCTAAACTACATCTTCAATGTTCTGGTTCAATATTTGGAATACCTTGAATCTGGGGTGTGATTATTTTCATAGTTTCTCAAGACTTATTTTACTTCTTTGCCCTTTATTGTAGGCATGACTTGCCTCAATGTCTATTTCCTTATGTCCTTCTTAGTTCAGACTACATTACTCCAAGGAATAGAGACTGCCTTGTATAGGTCTTCAGATATATGACTCTTCAACTCGGAGGGGTCATATTAACATTTAGCCATATTCTCTACCACGGCTTCTTCAATCTTCTTCTTTTCTTCTTTAGTCCTAGAAGCATAATTTAGTGACTTCAAAGAACCCATACCTCTTCCTTCTTTAAATTCTTTGATTTTATGATCCAGTAAGGGTGTTGGTTTCTTGAAAACCAAAGTATCATTGTCTACATCATCATCATCCTTACCCAAATCAAGTTTTCTCCTTGATCTTCTCTTTGTGATAATAGGGGTGGTACTCTTTTCTTTTTTCTTCTTGGGTTCTTCCTTCCTCTTCTTCTTGAGGAGGTTCTACATTTATTTCTTCCTCAGATTCAACATCCTCTTTTTTGACTATATCTTCTTCTCCCTCTGTGATGGTAGGAGAGTCGGAGGTCTTTCAATACTTCTTATTGAATGTATCAAACCTCTTCTTCCCTCTTTTTCAAATCTTGGGGATCTCTATCTCTATAGATATTTTGTTCTTAGCTTCCTCATATGTTCCAAAGCAGGGTGCCTTTGGATTGAAAATTTCATTCACAAGAGCCTCTAATATATCTCTTGTATCATCTATGTTGACTTCATATGAGATAGGTTTTACCCATGCAACCCTAGGCTTTACTTGTTGTATATAAAACTTATCACAATCAACTAGGAAACAAATGTTATCTTTGTAATCTTCAACTAGTTGTTTAGGGATTTTGTACCTATTCTACATCTTTTTCTTGAAATTCTCAAAGTAACCATCCATAATGTTATCAAAATTATCTCCTAACTCAGCTATGAATTCATTGATCTGATAGATTATTGGTCTATCCTTCTTCCATACTAGTGTACGCTTGGAAGGAAAGAATTTCTCAACATAAAAGAGTATACAGATTAAAAGAGAACCAAACTTACATGAGTTGGTCTTGGATACTCAGATTCTCTCCATATTATTGCTCAACTGGATGAGCTACAATTCTACTTGGTCAAATACCAGATTATTCTTCACCACTTTGTATGCTAGATCAACAGCTTCACACGGAACACTGTTGGTTCTTCTTGAACTATATATCTTGTAGGCTATAACATGACTTCCAAACTTAAATTCCATGTCAGTTACTCCATTAAGTCTCATTCCTCTGTTATCCCACTCGGAAATAGTTAACATAGCTATTTCATCTCGGGTTAGGGTTTTGATAGCTTTCAGGCTTTCTAGAATAGGACACCTAGTGATACGGTGTATCATCTTCTTCATGATCTTTACAGGATGTTCCAACCATAAGTGCATTTTTTGAACATGGCTAAGAACATATCTCATCCATTTCACATGGAAGTTCCTTGGCATATGTATTATGTGTGTCAAACCCTTGGTTTTGATGTGGTTATGCTTGGGCTTCAAATTCCCATCGGTACATAATGCATCATATGCTTGATTCATTTCAATGGTTCCAAGATCTTGTATGTTGCAGTGATAGAAGCTTTAAATGTCATTCACCAATAATACCTTTGGAGGAATTAAGGAATGAGATCCCATCGGGTCTATTTCCTCTACAATTGCTAGATGAATTTTGAACACGGGAGGATAAAAAATTGCATTTCTTACCAACATCTCCAAACCTTTCTTGATCTTGCTGCTAGAAGTGAATGCCATAATGCTCAGATGAATTGATCAAACTTCGCTTACAATCACGAATTCACTCTAAATTGCTAAGGGCTCAGAATTGCTCTATAAACTGAAATCTTTGTAAATAATAACCCTTACAATCCTTCATTTATAAGAGATTTTAATCATTAGAGTATTTCATTAAATGATTTGTACAGAGTAGTTGACATAGCTTGGGTGTTTCCAAGATTCACTTGGAAGATCAGGTGTAGCTAACTTCCCAAATATCAATACAACCTAACTCAACTTGGTTAAGCTAGAGTAGCTTGGGTGTAACTATCATTTTGACTCGGGTAGAACTATGACATGTCCTTATGCATCAATATGTGGATTTGGACTTGCTAGCTCATTTGGAACTAATGTATGATGGCTTGTATTGAACAGTTCTAGTCATCTCCTTGCATTTCTATTCTGTAATGGTAGATCCACCCAACTCACTATTTTGGGTGCCATTAGATCCTTCATTGCTTTGACCTAAATTATCAGATGACTTCCTTACCAATTTCTGACTCATTTGAGTTATGATTTTAGAGACTTTAGCTTTTCCATTCTCAAAACCAGTATCACATTTTTCTCTGTTCATATAGTTCTTGCTCAAATGACTGAGTTGCTTTCACACATGACATCTCTTAGTAGGATCCCTTTTTCTGAAGTGAGTCTTCATACAATTTGAACCAATGTGCCCATATTCACCACAATGAAAACATCTGTACCAAATTTTGTAATCCCAACCAAAAATTACCTTGGCTATTTGTTCACTAGGATTCCACTTCTTAGTTCTACACTCGGAAGATCTATGACCTTGTTTGTTACACTTGTAGCATTTTCCTTCAAAATTTAGTTTCTCTATGCATTCACTTTCTTTATGTCCATGTTTGTTGCAACTATAGCATTTACCATTAAATATTGAATTTCCATTGCTCCAACATTTATTAGATGTATGCCCTAACTTACCACAATGATTGCATGTACGCTTGTTTTTCTTTTGAGCTCCTTGCTGTGAAGATTCACCTTATTCAGTATAACCTAATCTAGTCTGTCCAAGATTTTTGAGTTCTATTGATTGATCCATGTTTTTTTGTGAATTCATCATACTCTCATTTGTTTTCTTTTTAGTATTAAGATCATTTTGTAGTCTATCATTTTATGTCCATAGATTGATAACTTCTTGTTTTGCATTGTTGAGTTGACTTACCAAATCAACTTGCTAAATAGGCAAGTGATGGATTTCATTTTCTTTTTCTTCTAATCTTGTACTCAACAGTCTTTTATCTTCTTGTGCCATATTTTTGTCATCTTCTTCTTTGTTCTTCAGTTCCATGACTTCACATATTATGATTGAAAGAGTTTCATGTTCTCTCTTTAACTTTCTGACTTCTTCATGTAAAGTGAGATTCCTTATAAGTAGGTCTTCAATGACTACATCAACTTCTTCAGAACTTCTATCTTTGAAAAATTATTCAATTCTTTCTTCTATATATTTCTTGTCATTCATTTTCACTACTAATTCATTTCTTCATTTCAAGGAAAGGGAGATTTACTCCTTAAGTTTCTTGATCTGATCCATGGCCACCTTAAGATCTATCTTTTCATTTTCAATGGCTTTCTCCAATCTATAGGTTTCCATTCCTTCTGATCTTTTCTCAAGTTGTCAAGCTTTTGATAAGAGAACCACTGCTCTGATACCAATTGTTGGAAATATATGATGTGCCCAGTGACTAAGAAGGGGGGGGAGGTGATTCAGGAACCAATACAACTTAAACCTTTTAATCCACAATTAGATTATCTACTTTGTTTGCATGCATAGAAATGGAAGTAAAGAATCATACACAACTCATAATACAACATTTGGTTACCCATAAAAATTCCAAAAGAAAGTAAAAATGGGGTGGGGGTGATACCCACAAGATTTAGTACTACAATATAAATTTGTCCTATTAAATATTACAATGACCACTTCTGATGGCCTGCCCTATTAGGAGCATATAAAGGACTGTTAGGTCCACCTTGTTAAAGGATTTTGTACAATACAATAAGTAATGAAACTCCATTAAGGGATTTAGAGAAAGGACTGTTAGGTCCACCTAGTTAGAGGATTTTACTAATCCACCTGTGAGAATGAATCAGTTCATGATCTTCTCTATGCAACTATGATTGCTAAATAAGATCCTTCAGAATATAACTGATCACCTGACTGTGATAGATGAGACTCTGATGTCCTGAATACTTCTTCTCTTTTATCAAACTGCCATTCACATGTATTATAATATTACTTCATTACATACATCATACATGCTTACATCATTGTAATCTAGATAAACAAACTATCTTACATATATATCTTATCCAAAAAAATTACTCTGCAAGTCGGTTTGCAATAAAAAAAAATGATATTTAACAATACATGCAAGTTCAACTTCAAATTGTCACTCAGGTCCAGAAGTCTACTCGGGTGCTAAACTGTCACTCGGGCAATGCTACAAATCACTTAGGTCATACTGTTCAGTCAGGTGATGCTGGTTACTCGGGCAATGTTGATCACTCGGGCAACACTAATCACTCAGAACTTGCATAGTTCTTGTTAGCTCGGTCGACACTAAAGGACTAAGTGTTTTGACACTAATTGGCAATATGTCTTGCCATAAGGTCTACAGATGCATCCTTCTGGTGTCATCTCTTTTATCAATCCTCACATCAAATTTGTTCATGGAAAGAACTGTTGGACTAAATGACCACTTGGTCAAGATGCCTTTTTGTTGATTTTATCTTGTGTCTAATATGTCCTTATCCCGACAACCTCAATCTTTCATATCTTGGTTTGTTATGATGAGTATCTATTGAGATACATGTCGCTTGTGGTATGATATGTTTCTTATAGATTGTTAGTGCATTTATGTTGGATTATTAGTTATGACTATGTATGCCTCACTGGGGGCAAGATTTCATGTATTCCAAATCCAAATCTGGGTACACTGCGTCTCCTCATGAGTAACATTTCATAGGACCCATCATTTTTAAATATCTGGCATTCTTGTTCCAAGCAACCTATTATGTCTGAGAGTCTAGTCCACACAAAGGAACCATGTCACTTGTGTTTTCTAACACATGGTTCATAACTCCTACAAAATCATACTAGGGTGTTCTCTCCAACATTAACACGGTATGAATCTCACTGTCATAATTTAGTTAGGATTGCATTTTAGTTTAGTCATTTGACATTTTTCATGTTTCTCTTGGCAAGGCTTCTGTTTATTCCCTATATCCAGTCACCTAAGTGATTCTATTAGACCTATTCGATACACACAAAACATTTTCCTCATATATCACATTGCATTCATCTAGTTATTGCATTCATCCATTTCATTGCATTATTAGTTTCATTCATTAGGTTAATTCATTAATTGTTAATCATTAAAGTGGGATTATTAGTCCATTTATTACTCATTATGCATTATAGTTGCATTTGTTAAATCATTATAGTCACTTTGTTAATCTATTTACATAATCCATTTTAGTTAGTATAGTTAATTCCACATTATTCATTCATTATTTTATTTTTTTTAAGTAAAAGTTGGCTAGCCACTGAATATATTTATTAATATAATATAAGCTGGTTCAAGAGCTCATCTGGGAAAGAACCAGCAAGAAAACCTAGAATCCTTTCTCAAATACAATATAACAAAGAGATGTTGTGAAAAAACAATATACTCGGGTAATTCCATTCAAATACAAAATCACCATCTAACAACATCGAGAAAAATTTCATTATACACTTGCCAAATTTTTTAGGCTGGTCAATTCAGCTGATCGGTTGTGCTCATTGGTTCTGATACAAATTATGTTTTGGTCGGTTATGCTTATTGGTTCAGCTGGTTGGTAATGCTCGTCGGTTTCTCCTGGTCAGTTCTAATGGTCAGTGATATTTGTTGGTTGACCCTATTATTGGCTCTACTGGTCGATTCCAGTACAAAATTTGATTCAACTACATTTAGAAAATATATATTTTAACTAAATACCTGAACTATAATATTTTCCACATGGGCACAAAAGTTTAGAACATAGTCGATTAATACAATACAAAAACTTTTGCCCAAATGTCTGCTTTCAGCATATAATCTATCACCCATTTTTGAATATTCATTCCTCCATTGTAGCGGAGTCATTTTCGTGAGAACCTCTTTGAGTGTGTGTAGGCCCCCCTTCTATCCATTCATAAGATCTTCCCAAAGAGTTGGGCATTTGCCACCCAGAGCCATGGGGCATCTCTTCCTTCTCAGCAGAGCCCAAAGTAGTTAAGGGATACAAACCCCAGCCACTCCTGTGTTCGGGGCTAGCTATATTTTCCCAGTCAGTGTCTCCAACTGTTGTATGTAGGATTTGCTGTGTTGTTACATATGCAATTCCATGTTGGTGGCTGAAGCTACCATATCGGTGACGGTTCCCTTACCTCCCACATGTTCCATTCATTGCCATGACCTGATGGCTACCATTTTGAAGGTTGACTAGAGAGAGAACATGGTGGAGATGTGAGGTTTGGCAACCCTAGGAGTTCCAGTAGAGTCCCAGTAGTCTTTCTCACCCTGCTTTCTAATTGCACTCCAAGCACCCTCATAGTAACCTTGCGAACATTATTCAAATACTTAGCATTCTAATTGTCAAGCGTATGTTTTACCCCATCGTATGTTGCTAGAAAATCATGAGATTGCAATAATTGACAACGTGAAAATAAGCCCCCCACAAGAGCTTTGCCACTCCATAGGTCATAGTGTTGCATGGCATTTTTTAGATTATTCCCAATCCAAAATTGCTTTTGAACAACTTTAAACTCAAGAGTTCCAATTAAGTGCATAGGCTGCATCAAATCCATTGCATTGGAGAGGAATATTGATACTAACTAGGAAGGGTAAAGGAACTTCTTTGAAGTGGGAATTAGGTGTTCATCACCAATTACTTATTTTATCACCCATTTGATGAAGGCCAATTGTCCAATGAACATACTCTCAAGGATAGGGTTACTGATATTTGCAGGCAAAACCTCTTCGTCAACCCTCAGTGCTAACCAGATCCTAAAGTTCTTCGGCAGCACCTCCCTGTGAAGCTTGGAGCATGAATCATAGCGCACACATACTTTAGATAGAGCCTCCATTTCACAGTTGTGTTATTTCATAGTGTAATGAGTTTCATATAAATAGACAAACCTCAACTTTAACAGATTCCAAAATTATTCAATTCGATCAATTCTGTACTCTGTATCATTCAATGCAATATCTCCCAATTGATCTAGCTTGCACGTGTGAATTAAGTTGATCCATGTGTTTGACATGTGATTTATGATCTTTGATAATCCTTGTTAATTGCATCCCTATACGTAGACCTCCATGCATCCCTATGGTATAATGGTGGATGCATTTACGATTATTCAGTTGCCTTGAATTTGCGTTGATGTACATAGCCATAAGATTCTGAAATGGCAATGAATTTCAGCTGATGTGAAGTGGTTTGTCTTCATTAATCAGCATTCAGAGGTCATCATTCACTGCAATGGTCTCGATTGAGTTGATTGCTGAGGTCATGAGCCCATCACACCCAAGATTTTCCAACATGTCTGGGACTTTGTTACCTTCGTAGAGTGTGTGGGAAAGTACACTTCTTGCAATGTGTCTAATAGATGCCAAATTTGTTTAAGTATGTAGGAGAGTTTCAAAGAAGAATATTTTCTTTTAATACAAGCATTAATTATGACCAAGGAGTCACCTTTGACATGCAATCGATCAAATCCTCCCTACTTAGCAAGAATTAAACCTGACAGTAGGGTGTGTGCTTCAGCAAGATTGTTTGTGCCTATAGGTAAGGGTGAAGTAGTTAGTGCTAGAACAACCCCTTGTGAATTTTGAATGCAAGCCCCCAAACCCAAGTTGCCCAGATTTCCTTGAGACACCCCATCAAAGTTTAACTTGAGAATCCCATTTGGGGGAGGTATCCATTTAACCTCTGATCTATCAATTTTTATTGTGTTCTACTTTGCTATTGCACATCCAAATGGAATGAAGAGTCATTTTCAAGTATGCTGAATGATGGTATCCCATTGAGTAACAGTTGGATTAAATTTGCACTTGCTGAGTGAAGCGTTGACCTCCTCTAAAATAGCTTTGTCAATGCCATGAAGAACTATTTCAATTGGAGAGGATACCTTCCTGAAGATACATTTATTTCTTTCCCTCCATATGGCCCATACTACTGAGGCCAGTGTGCATTTCCAAATGCTGAAAAATAGTGATTTTGAATATAGGTCTGGCCAAGATTGGAAGAGGTCCCAAATATTGTTTGGAAGGGGAGTGCAAAAATTTAGTTTGCTTACCACATACATCCAACAACTTTGTGCAAATGGACATGTCATAAATAAATGATCCACTGTTTCATTGGGTCCATCACACAACAAGCACTTAAATGGGGGAGATATTCTAAATTTATCTAGCCTTTCACTTGTCAGGACTCTGTGCTTAATTTCAAGCCAGGCAAAACAACCCGCTTTTGGTAAAACATTGTGGTTCTAGCAAAAGGAGTATGCTCATGAGGGAGTCTTATTTGATCCTATTTGTTGCAGGAGTTTATATCCCTCTTTAATTGAATAGTTACCATCTAATGTTGGAGCCCAGATTAGTTTGTCCTCAAGTGTAGAGAGATAGACATTTCTATTGGATAGAATATTTCTAAGTGTTTCTTTATCCCTATCACTAAGTGCTAAATCCTCTGGATCCTTCCAAATGACTTTTCTTGAAAAATCTTCTCACTGCTGAAATATAGTGAATTAAGTGAATACCCCAATTTTTTTCTATAGCCTCTTTGACATCCACAATATTTGGAGAAGTGCACAAAGGAGGTTGTCCACTCCACGAGTCTCTCCAGAATTTTACACTACACCCATTATTAACTTCCCAAGTGACATACTTCACAACAATGTTTCTTGAGGCATTCATTATTGATTAATCACTATAATCACATTAGTCATTATAATTGCATTTTTAATCTATTAAGTCCATTCAATCATTCATTAGTCATTAATCATTAATTACACATGTACTCATTACTCATTATTCATGTCATCACATTACATCATTACATGCAAAATACATCCATATATAAGCATTACATATATAACATATAACATATATGCATCTCATCCTTGCATCAAAAATAGTTTAGCATAATCATATAAATTCATCTCAGCCTGCATGTCAGTCATAAACATCATATAGAATCATAAACATCATAAACATCATAAGCATCATATAAGCATCACATAGAATCATGTAACAACATCAAGTAGATCACCACAAAGTCCATGTATATATAAATAATGTCTGTCGTACATCAATGTCTCATAAATCATACAAAATATGTATCAAAATGGTCTAAGAAAAATCATGGTGGTGGCTGTGATGGCCCTGCACCCGTGCTCGGATGCGATGGTAACCCCACCAATCCCTATGAATCTGATCAACCTGTGCTCTGAGAAATAGATCTCTCTGAGTATGCTAGCTCCTACTATGCCTCTGGAACAACACTATGATAGAGGCTTGTGTAGTATGAGACCTCTCATCCCCTCTGACTAGAATCCCTCTGTGCTACAAAGGCATCTTCTAGCACTTGTCCTAGTCCTCCAGCCCTACCTGCCTGGCGAGCTATATCTCACTCTGCTATGTATCCCTCTTCTTGTCTCTATGCCAAGTCTTTCTCTACTGTCAGAGCTGCTATCTGTGCTGACATAGCTACCAAATCCTCTCCTGCCCCCTCCACATGTCCTCCCATCCAAAACTCACCACTATCCACCTAAGTCTACAAGTGATCTAATGCACATTGTACACCATCTCCTTGATTTGTCTCTGATACTAGAAACCCCTGTACTTGGGTCAGCTCCATCTACAAACTGTTGGATGTAGCCTAGGAGGTGGCCAATATTCCATATAATCTCAAGATCTCTGCCTATGCACTACTCTCAGTCTCCTAAGAAATAGCCAGTAATCCTTGTACTCTCCTAAGCTCAGTCTGTAGACTATCCTGCTCTGCCACTACAGTGTCATGAATCCTAGGCTATGTATCTGGCTGATGGCCCCTGTCCCTGTCTTGGTGGCCCCCATGGCCCCCTTACCTATGGCCCCTATCCTTGTACCTATCCCTATATATCTGGGACCACTCGTGGCTACCTCCCTACTGGTATATCCACCTATCCTTATCACCTAGTGATGGCTACCCTAGGCCAAACTCTCCTCCCTCCAGCATCTCCTCCATCTCCTCCCTCCTCATCACCATCATCTCCATCCTATCCTCCTCCCTCCTCTCCCTCCCCAAGTTGCTCATCTTCCTGTACCACCCCAAGAACCATCAATCTGATCAACTTGTGAGCCACCCACCACTGTGCATATGTTGGGATGACTCTGACATCATGTAGCAACTCTCACACTCCAATCTTTGTCACCTCTATCATGCCCATCCATGACCCCCGAGCTCCCCATAAGTCCACTCCCATCCCCCAAATGCTACCTACCTTCTGAGTCACTAAGGGATGAGGGAATCCATCCAGCATGACCTCCTATACTTGTCTCATCTATCTTTGTACCCTCAATGGCATATACCTAGATATAATATAGGACATATGTCCTATCAACCAAAAATCGGTCTATACAAGTCTAAGATAATAGGAGTCATACTGCCCATCCTCTGTATATACACTCTGTTGTGGGACCTGGTGGTCCCATGCCTCACATCCTTCATAGGGTGCCCACTCAATATCACCCATCTCATCCAAGGTCTGGTGCTAGTATCCAATCGAGTCTGTAGACTCGTAGCTAATAGGTGGCCTATATCTGCATGCAAATGGCACATAAGCCTATCTGGTCTTCTGTGTGCAGATCAGGTGTATGAAAACAATATACTCCCATGCCCATATCAGTAATAAGGTAGGCACACATCTTTCTCATAATGCCCTACCCTTATGGTAGGCACACATGTGAAGATCATAATATAGCTGACCAAGGATAGTGTATACCCAGCAGCATAGCTCCCAATCCTCCACCATATCGCTCAGCACTTATGCCCAGCCAATAGGGAATTCCTTCCCTGCATGGCCAGGCATCAATCGTCCTCCAATCAACCCTACCAAATAAAAAGCCACCCATCGCAACCGTGACCGTGCTGCCATCGCCCTAGCCCATGAAATCCACTATCGTGAAGTCGATATATCTGTGTACGCCCTCCCAAAGGCCATCTCCATGTGCATCTCAGACCACTCGAAGTAATACTCAGGTATTAGGACATCATGTAGAGTAATAGTAGCTTCCCCTATGGGGAAGTGAAAACTCAAGGTAGTACTATGCCACCTCTCGATCAATGTCAACATTAATGCATTATATTCTCTCAAGTGGGGCCAGAAGTGAACATGCTCCAAACTGCACAATGTAACCAAACTCCACTCCTTAGCTGTTAGCTCCTGTGATAGTACCATCATCGCCGGATAGTACTCTCTCACCCTAAAGGAAATAGTATCCTCCTGCATCCACCAAATACCCATGTCATATATCAGATAGCATTCTGGGGCATCAAAAAATGCCCCCGAATCCCCTTTCTCTCTTCTTTCCCTCCTCTTTCCTTTGTTTCTGGGTTAATCGACAGAGACATCTATTTACCCACGCAAACAGTGGTTCTTCATAGCTAGTGATCTATGGAGACGACGGTTTAGGTTGCCACCTCTTTTCCACACAGGTGGTAGAGCATATACTCTATCATCTCTGCCCCTTTTTCTCCTCCCCCTTTTCCCTTGCAGACAGTGAATGTGTGATCTCTGTTTGCGGAGACATTGATTGCCGATCGACTGTTTACGAAGATGGTGATCAATCAATCACTGTCTATGCAGACGGTGGTCAAGAAAATGCAACAAAAAGCATTAAACGCATAAAAGACTAGGAGGCCTTTGACTACTCACTGGTGTTCCAACATCCTTGGGTCACTGATAGATCCTGACTCGCTCTCCAAGATGTGCACGCTCTTGAATCTCTTCCATCTCATCTCTCTTCTTCCATCTTTTCATTCTCCGTGAGTGAAAATGACTTCTCTTTCAGCCTTGGTGGGCTATTTATAGCCCCTTTGGACCCCTTTTCTTCCGAACTTCTCCCTGTTTCCTGTTCGGATCCCCATTTTTTTCTTCCATTTCTTTTGGACATGCCATGCCATTGGTTTTCCCTCTTCCTGCCGTTTTCGAGAAATTTTTTTTTAATTTTTTAATTTTTTTCCTATCATTTTCTCGAGGGGGTACACTTTTCCACCCTCATCGCCTTAGGTTTTCCTAACCTTTCTGGGGCATCTTATTTTCTTTTCTTTGATGTGACACCACTTTGACGTTGCATCAAAGAGGGGAAAAATGTAGACGTCCAAAATTGTCCTTATATTAATTTAATTAATATTCCCATAGTATTATAGTTAATTAATTAATTATATTTGTTATATTCTTTTATCTATTTAATTAAATATGATTCACCTTCTGTAGTATTTAAATTTAATTTAAATACCATCCCCCTTTAATGTATTAAATCTTATTTATATACATTTCCCTCGTTAATCCCTTTTAAATAATTTTTTTATTTATTTACTCCTCCATATGACTTAATTCTACTAAACCACAATTAATCTAAATATAATTTGGATTAAACTAATTTGAACCTAGATCCTACCCTACCTCACATCACTCTCACCAAATAGTCCTAATCACTAATTAACTAAGGTTAATTAGGCTAATTTCTTGATTCCTACACATATTAGTCCTAATTATTTTTTCACACACGTGTGAGCAATTTCCAAATATTGACTTTTCAAAATCATGCTAATTTGGTGCCAACAATGTTTCTTACAACCTTTATGACACTTTCTTACACTTTCTAAAAGTGGTTCATTGGACTAAAACTCTTACACCTCTAACAAGATCCTTCACATGTGTACTTTAAGTACACTTTGACCCATCACATCACAAGTTGCTCACACATGTGTGAGAAAACTTGGCCTCTTGCATGACTTATGTGTCCCTCATGTGGTACCTATGTGGATATCACATGTGCTCCACCTCATCTAATCCCTCTCTTTCAATTCAAAAATTTATAAATAGAGGCTCTTGCCAAGAGCAACGCATCTCTATTTTATGCATTATTTTCATGCTAGTTTAATTTTTGAATTCTTAGCTTATTTTAATGTTCATGCTCTTAGTTCATTATTGAATCTAGATATTATATGCTAGGATCAGTGGTGAATAAATCTAGTTTGGTTATCTCTTTCATATCATCTTAAGTATAGTGTTTGCATCTTCATCATCATTTGGTGAAGGCTTGAGATAAGTTCGTCATAGTTGTTCTCGAACTCTTCATTATATCCATTAGTGGAATTTTAGTTTCAATCCATGAATCAAGTGAGATTTTAATATTGTGTTGGGAGAGCACACCCACATAACATCTCTAAAATAAAATCAACAAGGTATTGGGTGCCCTTGTTTTAGCTTATCAGAGGTTATGATGGAAGTCATTGTTTGAAGTATGCTTTTTAGACATGTTAGTGTAGTTTATTGATTCTATATCTCTAACATTTGCATGTATGAGCGTGCTCCCAACAGGTAGATTTCCAACATATACACTAATAACTTAAAGTGAACTAGGTCAATAGTTGTCAACTAGGTTGCTCCATTGGTGAAGACATGGCTTATTTCATATGGGCCCAGCCATCTTGTCTGCAGCTTTCTTGGTATTTCTTTGAATCTGGAATCATACAGTAATGCCCAATCTCCAACTTGAAATTGCTTTCTCTTAATATGGGAGTTGTATCACTTCTTCCTTTGTTTCTGTACTATTGCAGTCTGCTCCAAGGAAGATTTGCGCATTTTATCCAATGAATTGAGATGTACTAATCACTCTTTCTGTGCTGCAGGAAGATCAATGTTTAACTCCAACATTGTGCACAAAGTTTTGTGTTTAAATTCAATTGGTAGCATTGCTTCTTTTCAATATAGTAACTCAAATGGAGTGAACCCTGTGGTGGTTTTCCAAGTTGTTCTATATGCCCAGACAGCTTCTGATAGTCTACTACTCTGATGTCGGCAGTGTAGATGAACTATTTTTGTTAAGATGGCTTCGATATCCCTATTTGTAACTTCTACCTTTCCATTGGCTTTAGGATAATAGGGACTTGACTTCTGATGTCTGATATTTTATTCTTTCATGAGCTCTATTATCAGATTGGAAGTGAATTGAGCTCTTTGATCAGTTACAAGCTCTCTTGGAACTCCATATCTGGTGAAGATTTCCTCATTAAAAAAATCTACTACCTTATGATCCCTTATGTGCTTCATGGCTTTTACTTTGACCCAATTGGTCAGATAATCAGTACACACCAAGATGTAGGATTTCCCATTGGCTGGAGGATGTATGGGGCCAATAAAATCCATGCCCCATTTGTCAAATGGTGTTACCATGACTTGTGGAATTAAGGGCATTTAAACTAATCTTTTTGGTTGTCACATCCTTTGACATTTGTCACATTTCCTTGTGTAACTAGTTGCATCCTTGTGAAGTGTGGGCCAGTAGTAACTGGTTGTTAAGATCTTTAGGGATTTCCTATTTGCTACAAATTTTCCTCTAAATGACTCATTATGACAGGCATGGACAATGTCATATGTCTCATCTTCTTTCACACATCTCCTCATGACTTGGTCTGGACCAGTGTAGAATAGTGTGTTATCAATCAAAGAAACTTGAAAGCTTTTCTCTGCAAGCATTCTCCTTTCCTTATAAGAGAAATGTGTGGGCATTTTGTTAGCTATAATGTAATTAGCTATATCCACATACAATGGATATTTGATAGCAATATGAAATAAATGCTCATTAGGGAATGTGCCATCTATCAGAGTTGTATCTTTGTGAGCATGCTTCATTCTGGATAGATAATCAGCTACTACATTTGCCTTCCCTAGCTTGTCAATGATGGTTATGTCAAATTCTTGCAAAAGAAGAAGCCATCTTGCTAACCTGCCTGTGATGGCAAGTTTATTCATGAGATATTTAATTGCTGCATGGTCAGTATGAACAAAGATGGGATAGCCTGTTACATAATGGAAAAATTTATTCAGAGCATAAACTACTGCTAGTACTTCTTTTTCACTCACTGTATAGTTTAACTATGGCCCATGTAAGCTCTTACTGATATAGTAAATTGCATTTTCAAGGGTACTAGACTTTTGTCCTAGGACAACACCTATTGCATAGTCGGAAGCATCTGTATGTATGTGAAATTGCAAAAGCCAGTCAGGGCCCCTAAGTACTGGTGCAGTCATGAAAAGTGACTTGAGTTGCAGGAAAGAGTCATCACCAACTTTTTTCCATGCAAAGTCAACCTCTTTTGTAAGAAAAGTGTACATAGGACTATCTATTTGACTAAAATTTTGAATAAACCACCTATAATAGCCAGCATGTCCTAAGAAAGATCTAACATATTTTTGCTTTGTAGGTGTAAGCAATGTGAGAATTACCTTTATTTTTGCAGGGTCTACCTGGATTCCAGCCTCTTAGATGAAATAACCTAGCACTACTCCTTCTTACATTGTCATACAAAATTTCTCACCGTTGAGAGACAGGTTGTGTTCTTGACATCTTATCAACACTTTTTCCAAGTTCTTCATGGCTTCCTCAAAGGTGACACCAAATGTAGTGAAGTCATCCATGTATATTTCCATGCAATCATGTGATATGTCAGCAAAAATGATGATGACAGCTCTCTGGAAAGTAGCTGGTGCAATACATAAGCAAAATGGTAATATAAAATAAGCATATGTCGCCCATGTTGGATGATATTAGTTTTTGGTACTAATCATGTTGTTGATACTCATGTTTTTTCACTGATGTCAACATATACTTCTGTGAAAGAAGACAAACTAGTTACTTGACTGAAAGGTGTGTACGGCACTATACGAATAAACCAAAATGAGAGAAGTTGGATTTAAGAAGAAGACTAAGCTTTGACCTTACATCTAAGGCCGCTTGACTTTATGTTTCATATCATGGATGTTACAACTGTTTTAGTAAAGACTATTTTTTTCTGGACTATGACTATGATTCTAGACAGAGAAGGTCTCTGTGTTTCAGGCATATCTTGCTAAGGAAGATGTTTCAGAACTTGTGAACTTACTGCTGGAGATCTGACATATGATTGTCAAAATGGGTTGAGTTCAATTTCTTTTTGGGTACTGATAACATTAGGTATGGCGTATATTCTTGAGAAGACTTATTTCCTTACCGACTTTAGACTTGTAAAGTGTGGAAATTAATTCTGAGCATGGATTGTGGATTCGGAAGTATTTGTAATGAATTGTAAATATTGGATACTTTTTATAGGTACCATGTGTATCTTAGCAAGGGATTATGCAATTATTTGTATGATGGGAAGCCTTAATTGGCTGACCTAGTTAATTGTGTATTAGGAAAGCTTAACTGGCCGACCTAATGGGTTATTGTAAGAGGTTATATATGAGTGAACTTTTCATTTGTGAAAAGTGTGGTAGAGAAAGAAAAGAGTAGAGATTTGTGAAGATGCGAAGCTTGACTTCTGGATAGAGAGTAGAGTTGGTACTTCATTGGAACTGGCCAAGCAAAGACAGTTGCTATTAGACAGTTCACTAGATTGTGTATTTTCTGTATACACTTGATGTAGATTATGAATCCTTGAGGGTGGCTTTAACCTTCTTTGGGCAGTGAGCCTTGGAAATGAGCCTACTTCTTTCATTGACTCCTAACAGGGTCTATCTCCTAACAGGGACTATGTACTATAATGTAATAACAAGCTCCTAACAGGGCTAATATCTTTTAACAGGGATACTATACTCCCAGTACATGATTTTTTGGGTGTTAATTCCCACCAAGGTTTTACCTTTAACAGGGTTTCCTCGACAACAAAAATTGTGTTATGGTGCTGGCAGTTACTATGTTATTTATTTTTGTTGTTATGGTTCATAAATTTTAAAGTTTAATAATCTATTGCACAACTGCTTCAACCCCCCCTCTCAGTTGTCTTATGGATTGTTATTCCTAACAATTGGTATTAGAGCTGCTGGTCCTCAGAGAGAAAGTTTAATAGCTTGAGGTGATCCTAAAGATGACTTACTACGGGAAAGATAGTCCAAAGTTGGATCCTAAAAACTTTGACAGTTGGTAGAACAAGATGAGAACACATTTTCTATGTTTGGGAATTGAGTACTGGATGATCACAAAGAAGAATGAAAAGATAGCGACCGAAGATGAGCTAGAAAAGGCTACTGAAGATGAAAAGAAACTATTTTCCTACAATATGGTTGCAAGGGAATCTTTGATCAGTGCCCTATCTGAAAGATAATTCACTGAAGTGAAGGACTTGGACTCTACACATGAGATCTAGACAAGACTAGAAGCATTGTATGTTGGAGACAAATTTACAAAATAAGCAAAGTTATAGAACTGGAAAACAAAGATGGAACCACTGAAGATGAGAGAAGATGAGAATGTCAGAGCATATGCATAGAAAATTACTGAGGTAGTTATTGGTATTAGGAACTCTAGAGGAACTTACAGTGAGGAAGAATTAATTGCAAAGATTCTCATATCTTTGACACGTGCATATAGAACCAAAGCATAGGTGTTACCGATTTTCGGTACCAAGGTCCTTGGCGAAATTCTACCTGCAAAGGTATTTTTCTGCAAAAGCTTGCAGGATTTTGAAAATCCTCTTCTCCATTGGTGGAATTCTACCTGCGAAGGTAATTTTCCGCAAAGGCTTGCGGGATTTTGCAAATCATCTTCCGCAAGGCGGAGAATTGAAATTCTAATTCTCTGTGGCGGATTTCTACCAGCGAAGGCGATTTTCTGAAAAGACAAAAAGAGAAGGTTTTTTACTTGTGCGGGTTTCGCACCTCTCAGGTGATTTTTCGAAAAGGAGGAAAGGAAAGAGCACTGTGGTGGACCCCGCAATGGGTTTTTGAAGCACTTTTTCATTTTTTCGAAACCAAAAAGACTCAAGGCGGAGAATTGAATTTATGATTCTCCGTGGCAGATTTCTACCTGGGAGGGTGATTTTCTGCAAAGGCGAAAAGAGAAGTTTTTTTTTCACATGTTGCGGAGTTTGCACCCATAGAGAGATTTTCCGCAAGCAAGGAAATGCACCCTGTCTCTGTTTTTCCGCAAGTCTGCGAAGCATGGAAGAGAAGGAGCTCGCAAGTGTGCGACGAGCTAAAAGGGGAACTCATTGCTCACTCGCCGATCAATGAAGATAAAGGGAGATCAGCTCGCGAGTGTGCGGTGAGAAAAAAGGAGGAGGCTCATCGCTCAGTTGCCCGTCAGTAAAGGTAATTGAAAAAATAGCTCACGAGTAGGCGAATGAGGAAAGAAGAGACATTGTCGCTCAGTCGCTCAGAATCCAAGGGTTAGTTCAAAGAGCTCACGACTGTACGATGAAGGGATAGACAAAAAATAAAATGCATTGGCACTCAGTCATAGAAACTCAGGCGAAATAAAGAATCAGCTTGCGAGCTTGCGACTGAGGAAAGGAAAGATAGCATCGCTCACTCGCATAGAGAACAGAAGAAGAGCATGAAAGACTGCGAGTATGTGACTGACATGAAATGAAGTTTAAAGAAGGCTCGTCACTCACTCGCAGAAAGAAAATGTAAGACAGTCAAGGGGAAAGATCAGATTTTTTCAGAAACAAAGAGATTAGATTGTTCTCAGATGATGTAAATCAGATATCTTACAGATGGAAAGATCAGATTTTTAAAAAGATCAGAGGTTGCAGTTGTTAAAGTCTGCAAAAAAGTTATTGCAATTCAGAGACTTTTGTGACTCTTCTAGAGGGATTCTTTATGTCGATATTTTCTAGGCATGACTTTTGGGTCCTCAAGTTGTATTTTGTAGGCTTAAAAAGGGATAAATGGTGGCTGGACAGGCCAAATCCGATCCAGAAGTTACTGCTTTCCAAAAATGCAGTTGGGTAAAATTGTATAAGTATGAGTTGGGGACTCATTGTTAAGTAGTTCTTCTTCCCTTTGGCCTGAGGTTTTGTAACTTATTCTAAGTTCTTAACAGAAGCAAAGAAATTTTGTAACTCATTTTTTGGCAGTTCTAGATTTTATGTGAAGACAACCTTTGGAGTGATCTTTTGAGTCCTTCATGGTGGTCACTTGCAAATTGTTTTGAAACTCAGTTTTATGAGGGTGTTATTAAGTTACCATTGAAGCTTAAATAAAATAAAGCTTGGAAGCCATTATTGAGTTCATCTTGTGGTATGTGAGTTACTGATTTGATGTTGTTTTTGTGATTCATTTTGAATCCTTGAAGTAAATGTCTCAGTTTTAGCATCTGTAAGTGAATATTTGATACTCACGTAGGTTATAAGTTGTGATTTTTGTTTCATTTCATTGTTAATAAGTGAATGTCATCATTCCTGTTAACAGTTGAATTGAGGTCAATCCTTCTTATAAAGCAATTTTATCTGAGTATTCTGATCTCAATATTGTGCATATGTCAAACTTGTTTTAGGAAAGTTTCATTATGTCTGATTAATACCATTCTCATCTTCAGATTTGATGCATCACCTTAAGTTTTCCTTTTAGTTCTTCCTATTTTTACAGTACTCCGAGTTCATTTGAGAAAATATTTCTTATCTCTTTTCTTAGCCAATTTTTTACCTTGTTAATAGAACTTCAAGTGAAGTATCATATAGGAACCGGCCTAGAACCCAGAGATTCACTCCAATTTTGGGAAACCCACTACCCAGGAGTGTTTCCATGTTTCTCTAGAAGGCTAGATTATGGTTATCTAGCAGGGTGCACTTTTGAGAGCTAACAATTTTGGCACGCCCAGTGGGACGATCTTTTAACTGATTATTGTGATAATTTTCAAATTTTGTCCTGATTCTGATATGTTGTCAGCATAAAATAGACCTGTTTTAGGTTGTTTTATTACATATCTGGTGACTCAATCTCATGGTTATGAAGAGTAGTGCTGTATGAGACGAATCAAGACCAGAAGCTCAAAGTCTTTTAAGTATTTGCAGTTGTTTCCACCTAAAAGAAGAGGGAGAACACTTCTTAGAACTCCTCCTTCGAAAAGAACTCAGTCTACACCACCTGGTACACAAGATAGACCTTTTTTATCATACAGAAGGAGAAGAAACAAACATTCCAGCAAAGAGGAAGGAAGGCATTCAGCCTCACCAACTTTCAAAAAGGAGTCTCTGTCATTATTTGCTACAGCAACACAAGGTGCCTCATTTTCAGAAAGTTCTAGTTCAGCTGCTATTATGATTTTCGGTCAGCAAGTACCATTACCACCACCAGCAATGGCAAGACAATTCACTTTTGTGCCTTTTAACCAAGGAAGCCCTTTAAATATTTCCCAACATGATGATATTCCTCTTGCTGCCTTAAAAGGTTTACCAGAATATACAGGAGAAGGACAAACTACAACATTGGAGCACATCAGAGATGTGGCAACTTTGTGTTATGATCATCATATTACACAAGATAATGTAGCTGTAAGGCTATTAGCAGCTTCATTAAGGGGGAAAGCACTCCATTGGTTCAGAGGATTAAATGTGGGATCTATCGCCTCATGGGATGATTTAGGAGATGCTCTAAGAAAATATTTTGAGGATAAGTCGGACCATTTGTCCTTAGTAGAACAACTTACCATAATCAAGAGGGCTCCACAAGAACAAATGACAGATTTCAATATGAGATTCCAAAGAACTTGGAATAGAATCCCTGTTCAAGTCAGGCCATCACCTGAACATGCTTTTCTATATTATTTAAAAAGCCTGAATAGTGACATATCAGTAGTAATCCAGTCTATGGGAGGAAACTCGCTGCCACAATCATATGAAATAGCTGTGAGGGTAGAAAATAGCTTGATTCAAGCTGGAAAAATAGCACCAAGACCACCAATGCCTATTTTTCCTGACATTCAGCCAAATATGCCACTAATTGTCCCCCCTTTTGCACCATTACCTACTGTTCCAGCGTTACAATTAGCCTCAACTAGTAATTCTTCTACTGCAGGGTCATCCCAAGAGCTGCAAGATATTAAAAGTGGGCAGCAGAAGCTTGAAAACATATTGCAGACATTGGGGAATGAGTTAGTAACTCTCAAAAGGAAATAGTACCAAGGATGAAAGCCTTACCAGCAGCAGAATCAAGGTGTAAATTCACCTTACCAGCAGCAAAATTTTGGAGGATAGCAACAAAATCAGGATGGTAGGCCTCCTTATCAAAATAATTATCAAGGGAATAGGCAAAATGTAAACCCAAGACCTTTTCAGACATATGCACCAGCCCCTTTAAATATTGTAAGAGACATGGTGCCAGCTCAAAATAATTCAGCGGTTGAGTATGAATGGTGTTATCCATGCAACCAACCGCACAATCAAGCAACTTGCTCTAATGGAGTCATTAATCAAGCATTGATGGTTCAA
>MU223093.1:133580-153657 GCA_018584345.1 Thuja plicata | reverse complement strand
AGAGATTAAGCTAAGACATGATTTCAATGCAATTAATCTAGAAATTGAAACTATCTTATTGCAAAATGAAATTACTCTATATGAGATTAGCAAGAAAATGAGACAATAATTTAGTATTCTAACAATGCAAAAGTGAGTGGGGGTTTTGAATGAAGAATGAGAGTTCTTTTATAGACTCTGAGATGATCAGAATAGAAACTTTCCTCTTTGAAATAAAACAGATAGAAAAGTCAGTTTAAAATAGAAAGCTTTATTCAAAAGAATAAAATAAATTGTTTTCTTCCTGCTTTAACTGTTTTCTCTCTTTGATTTAATTCTGTTTTATTTGAATTAAATTATTTTCTTTCTCTTTAAAGCACAATTAATTCAAAGTTTCCATTTCCAAACAGAGATAAGATTTTTGAGAGAATATTCAATTAATTAAATAAATATGACCTCATAAATAGATTTTTCTCAATTATCTGAATAATTAAATTCAATTATTGAAATGAGGATATTTATTTAATAATTAAATATTATTTAATCCCTTTTTATGTGTCAGCTAAAGAGGGTGAATTTAATTTAATTAAAGTGCTAGGACTTTATAATTAAATTAATTCAATCATAGGGTTTGTTTAGCCAATAGATATTTAGGAATTAAATATGATGTATGATTAATGCAGATTTAGGATTTTCTACATTTGACACTCAGGCCGAGTAGAGTCAGTCAAAAACTCAGAATTGCCTAGTACAATAGGACTTTGATGATCCAGAAGAATGACAAATGCAACAAAATTGGTTAGGGTTGCAAGATGCCAATTTTGGGGTGTTACAGGGTGCAGGTAGAGTGGTACCAGATCTCAAATGGATATCAGATATCTCTAGTGCATAGGTAGGGTACTGTTGAGTATCACTAGTATACATTGGCTGTTGTTATTTCTTGTTGTTAGGATTAGGCTGTGGCTGAGCAGGTAATTGAGTTGGATTTATATTAGGACTTGTGGCTGCAGGAGGCGACATTATTTTAGGTGGAGGCACTAGAGGTGGTAATTGTGGATAGCTAGGATTTTGGTTAGGCCACAGTGGAGGCTCCCTCCATTGGTTATTTTGCTGCTAATTCCCCTGTGGTGGTTGCCACTAATTCTGAGGCTGGGGAAACTGGTTATTATGTTGGTTAGGCTATTGGTTATTCTATTGGTTAGGCCACTGGTTATTCTAGGCAGGTTGGGAGTACTGAGAAGGATTCTGATAGTTTTGGTTTTTCCATTGATTATTATACAGATTGGAAAATTGTAAAGGATCTTGAGGCATACCTTATCTTGAATCCCATGGTCAACATTGTGAAACAAAGAACACCTACTCATCATCTCCTTCTATCTTCATGTACTCTGTAGGCAAATGTTGATTCTCCAAGTTAGCCACCAACTTGCATCCATAGTCTTCCTTTTGTTTACGGCAATGAGGACAATACTCAGCTAACTGAGATTCAATGTCTGCATGCTTTTTCTTGGCATTCATGGTGTCCAAATGTGTAGAAACATCATTAATGATGTCTTTCTTGAAATCTGCCAGCAGGTTAGATATCTCCAGCTTTGAAATGTCAGAACTAATCGCTTTAGTGGCTGTAGAATGAAATCCTCTACCCTTTTTCATAATTGACCATGAATAGTTGAGACAAATTTTCTTGATGTTGTCCCAGGTGGATTGGGATATGTCTCCACCAGCCATGAGGTCTAGCACTTCCAGGAAGCTATCATTTACCCCTCTTAAGAAGACTAGTTTCTGGGAATCCTCCACCATCACATGTTGGGGATTCTTTTGCATGGTGTACAAGAAACGTGAAACATATTCCTCCAAGGTTTTATCCTCCTTTTGTGACATTCTAAAAATGCCATCTCATCTTGGGTCACCCCCCTTGCAATACTCTTTGTATTTCTGTAGAAATAGAGTTTGCATCTCATCCCAAGTAGTTGTTGCATTAGCTCCTAGGCCCATGAACCACCATAAGGAGGACTCCTTCAACATTTCTAGAAAGAACTTAAGCTTATGGGAATTAGTGTTATAGTCAAAACTATGATAGATAATGTCAAACTCGAACAAAAAGGTGTCAGGGTCTTTGGTTACCAGACCATAGAATGTTGGCAGTGCGACAATGGGTATGTTTTTGAGATTAGCATTGTTTATAAGGCTTGGAAGAGGGAATGGAAAGGTAGGTTGTGCCATTATTGGAGGTATTTGGAAATGGATTTGCTGATGGAAAGGAGTGTTAGCTACATGATTGTTAATAATAGGTTCATTTGGGTCAGAATTATCAAGAAAGCTGGCCAATATTTCTACAAAAGGCCGCAGGCCAACTGTATCAAAAGGCTCTTCTCCAGAGGAAGACATTGTAGGAAATTTGGGACTTGTGTCAACAAAAGGTAACTCAACCTCTTCAACTTCTTCATTCAAATTTGTAGACTCTCCTAGAATAAATCCTCCATATTCATCCTTTCTTCTTCCTCTTCGACGCATGCAAGTGAATTCTTCACACTTGTGAAGCTAATTCAGGACTACAAACCACTATCTAAAAAAATAGGAAATTAACTGGAAATTAAAAATGCCTCAAGAAGGTTCTTAGCTTGACACCATCCCCAATAGAGGTGCCAAAAATGAACTGCCTCACAATAGGTGCTAGTAATCATGACAAAGCCTTTCCTAGGAATAATATATTCAAACTAAGGATCACTTTCCCCACAATGAGGTGCATTTAAACTATCAACCCAAAGACATATACTTGAAATGGGACAAGATGATATGTGCACTAAGTCGCTCAAAGAGTCAACTACCTATGCTGTAGGAAGGTAAAATGCATGAAACAAATCTACACTATTGCTATAGGAAGGTAAACACACTTAACTCATAAATGAAATTAATTCTGAAAACTATAAACTCAACTTAAACCTATTCTTTCAACCCAGAGCATCCACTATAACTATCCTTGCAGGTGCTGCAGGAACATTCACAAAGTATAATGCTACAGGAAGAAACAATAAAATCCTACTTGAAATTCTGGAAATGTTGAACATAAATCTACTCTACTCTAATCTAATACACCTCCCAAGTGGTCCCCCTTGGTTGGATTCTTCTAACTACTTAACATAGAAGATAAACCAAGATCACTTCATTGTATTTTAGAAACTGATTACATAGGAACAGTACATAAAACTGGAAAAATAACTTGTTGTGCAAGATGCAACAATGTATTCCCAAAAAATTTGAACTTACAAACTAACATTCAAATCCCTATAAATAGAGGATTGACACTTATTCAAAATAGAAAGATAAGCTCTGCTGAAAACACGCCAGAGAAGAAAAAGGGAACATGACAGCCCACGACATATGGAATAAAGTCTAGGTGACTGATTCAACATGATAATGAGCGCAGAGGAAATATAGTAGAGCTATATTCCTATATTCTCTGAAATGATGTCTCCTCCAATGTAGTATCTATGTCTTTCGGTGCCATGATGTTTTCCCTCATCGCAGCTGGACTTCAATGTTCTTCTTTTAATATTGTCGACCACTCTCAAGCTGCTCCTTCTTCCTGGCAGGTTAGTTATCATGCAGAAATGTGCATACAAGTAAAATTAATCCAAATATTAGAACACACAATCTAATAGATATATGAAATACTGCAATATATATAATATTGGCAAACATGACATAACTATCTACCCATAGGTTTGATGGTTCTAACTGTACTTTAACACATGTTCAATTGGTTATAAGTCCACAAATGTCTTAATAATACTTAAAATAGAGTATTAAGATCAATATAAAATAGAGATAATAAATTGTCTCATCAGTTTCTAACTATGCTTTGTGCCTCGATGAATAACTCTTCTTTGTGTCTCAGTGACTAACTATGCTCGGTGTCTAACTCTGCTCTATGTCATTTCTCTGCTTAAATCTGTAACATGCTACTGTTTGGTGCTTGGTGTCATTGATACTTTTGCTTTATCAGTTGTCTCTCTTTGTGTATTCTTTCTCTTTATCAATTATCTTTCTTGACTAATATGACTTTGGAAAAACTAATGACAAAAGACTAGCTCATAGAAGTATTAAGTGTATCCTCTGTCATAATTTTCAGTCAGAAAATAACACCAAATGTATAAGTGTGAAAAATGATATTGTGTCAGTGGAAAACTGTCTAGTTGGTGAGAGACTAGGATAACTAACTTGGATTGGAAAGATGAATGACTGAAAATATGCTAACTTTCATGTTGGAATTTCTAGGAAATTTCCCTCGACGAGATGTGAGCTTCTAAGACTAGGACATCGCCCGATCCCAAGTTATGATGGGAAGACACAAATCGACAGGAGTTGTATAAGGTCATGAAATAAACTAAATGTATATAAAGGTAGGATAGCCAAGGTACTCATTGATAGATAGAGAATTAGTTACAAGTGACACCTATTTATCAAGTTTTCACCACTTGGTAGAATTTATATTTTTGCTACCCTTTTAACCAGGTTTTCACCAACGCACTTTTTTTCTTTTTTATTTTTTCATTTATTTTTTATTTTGTTGGTGATTCATCAAGGCACCTATTGCCAGGTTTTCACCAAGATGATCATTTTTTTAGGACTTTTTCCAATGTTTTTGCTTTTTCTTCTTTTTATCTATTTTTGGTATATTTTTAGGACCATTTTATCTGTACATGAATTTCTCTTTTCTCAAGATGTCTAGCTATAGAACTTTTTTAGGTGGACAGTGTTGATCGAATCAAGGATTATTTGTCCTTCTGGATTTGACAGTTGATAGGATTTAGAGCCAAATACTGTAGTAATCAAGAAGGATCTTAGTCAGTTGGGTTTAAACTTTCCCTTATGTTCTTGATTTTGTTGATTCTTTGGATCCTCTCTGAGTAAAAGATCACCAATATAAAATTATCGATGTCTCACTTTCTTGTTATAGCCTCTAGGCATTATTTTCTGATAAAATCTTAAATGATCAAATGCTTCTTGTCTTCTTTCATCAAGTAGTTCTAATTCTTGGATTCTGGAAATTCTATAATCTTCACCAGTTATGAGTCCTTTTAAAGAGACTCTAAGTGACAGTATTTCTACCTCAATAGGTATTATTGCTTCTATGCCATATACTAATGCAAACAACATTGCCCTTGTGGGAATTATGATAATGGTTTTGTAAGGCCATAAAGATGGATTCAACTAGAGATACCAATCCTTTCTTGATTTTCTGACCGTTCTATCTAGGATTTTTAGTATGGTTTTGTTTGAGGCTTCAGCCTGTCCATTCCCTTGCATGTAGTAGATAGAAGAATAGTGTTGGTTAATATGGAATTTATCACACAATTCATTACTTCCTTTGTTCTTTAATTGTCCCCCATTTTTAGTTACAATAAAGGTATCTTGTACCTACAGATGATATAGTTAAGAATAAACATGGACACTTGTTTACCAGTCACCTTGATTAAAGGGATAGCTTCCACTCACTTTATGAAGTATTTCATGGAAGTGATGATAAACTTGTTCTCGTTGGATGATGAAGGATATATTTGACCCACTAGGTCTAAGGCCCATTGTTGAAATGGTGAGTGTGTGATAAATGGAAATAACTCTCTTCTAGGAGCTTGGATCAAATTACCATGTAGTTAGCATTTCTTGTAGGATTTGTAAAATTGAACATCTTTTTCCATGGCAGGCCAGTAGTAGTCAACCCTTAAGATTTTCTTGGCCAGCGAGATACCATTCGAATGAGACCCATAAATACCTTTGTGTACTTTTTTTAGTGCATCTTCAGACCCTTTGTGTTACAGACACCTAAGAAGAGTACTGTCTAGACCTCACCTATATAAATCATTGGAAATGATCAAGTAACAAGATGTATTTCTTATGAGGTTTCTATTTTCATTTCTATATAGGTCATCAGGGATTATTTGGTCTCATAGGTATGAGTATATCTGGCTATATCTAGAGGACTCAATTCCCATAATTGAACACACTATTTGGGAATCTAGGAGTCATATGCTAGAAAGGAAAGTTCTTCCACTAGGAAGTCATAGAAGAATTGATGTTCTTCTAGTTGTAGCATCAAGGCTAAAGTAGCCATGGTGTTATCTACTTTGTTTTTTTCTCTTGGGATCTCCTAGAATGTGATAAAAAAAAATTATTTCTTCAGGTCATCAACCATTCTCTTGTATGGTGTGATATTTTCATGCTTAGTATGGTATTGATCATTTACTTGGTTGATTACTAATAGAGAGTCTCCATAAATATGCAATTCCATGATTTTCCACTCAATACATAACTTTAATATGTTCATTAAGGCTTCATACTCAACAATATTTTTTGTGTGAGGAAAAACCATCTTGTAAGCTTTAGGAATCCTATATCCTTGGGGATCTATGAAAATTACACCAGCTCCAGACCCTTTTTGTGTGAACAATCCATCAAAGAACATCTTCAATGGGTGTTCCATCAAATGTAGGATAGCTTCATCAAGAAACTCAATGGTTAGTGGTTTAGAATCTTGAAGAGGAGCATCCTTTTGGTGATCAACAATGAATTTCCCCTTGATGACCTTCATGTCCACATATTTGATGTCAAACTCACTGAGTATCATTACCCATTTTGCAATCCTATCCGTGAAGGTTGTTTTGTTTAATAGATACTTCAAAGGATCAGTTTTTGTGATTAACTTGATTGAATGCCCCAACATGTAATATCTAAACTTTTGTGATGTGAATACAACTGCTAACAAATCCTTCTTGATTATTGTGTAATTGATTTCATAGGAAACCATTGTTCTATTGATGTAGTATATTGATCTTTCTTCCCCTGTTTCATCATGTTGTGCCAGTAGGGCTCCAAGTGATGTAATTGTAATGAATATGTATAGTAGGAGAGACTCCCTAGTATGGGTGCCATTAGAATAGGTGGATTTTCTAAGTATTATTTTCACACCCTTCATCCCACTTTAATGCAACACCTTTATGCAACATATTTGTAAAGGGTTGGGATTTATCTTCTAACTGTGAGATGAAATTTTTGATTGATTGTAGCTTTCCTTGCAATGTTATGATCTAACTGATATTCCTTGGTGGTTGCATCTCCATTATTGTCTTCATCTTTTATGGATCAACTTTGATGCCCTTTTATGATACAATGTATTTGAGGAGTTTTCCAGATGTTACACCAAAGGTATATTTCTTTGGGTTCAATCTCAAATTGAACCATTCCATCATCCCAAGGATTTTCTCTAAGTCGACCAGGTGTGTAGTTATTTTTGTTGATTTAGCCAAGGTGTCATCAATATAATCTCCCATGTTCTTGTACATCATGTCATGAAATATAGTTATCATAGCTCTTTGATATATTGCTCCTGCATTTTTAAGGCCAAAAGGCATGATGTTCTAGTAGAATTTTCTCCAAGCACAAGTAAAAATCATTATCTCTTGGTCATCGGGTGCTATCTTTATCTTGTTGTAACCTAAGAAGCCATCTATTAAGGAATACATTTCATATCCTATTGTAAGATCTACAATAATGTCGATATTAGGAAATAGGAAGTCATCTTTTGGATAAGCTTTATCTAGATATTTAAAGTCTGTGCATACTTTAATTAATTTTTTCAATTTTAGAAAAAGGTACGATATTTGAGATCCAGTCTGTTAGAGATTTTTATTGTTTTATCTCAATAAAGTAATTATTCTTGAATCTTAGATTCCCAATTCTTGATTCATACAAGTAAAAAGTCTAATTGATGAGGATTTATCCTCCTTCTTTGACCTCCACAGACTCAGGCGGGTGTACCTTCCACAAGTTACTATTTCTAAATAAGTTTAACAGTGGATCAAGGGTTACACTGATTTGTCTCTTACCTTTTACTACAACAATTGATAGCACATCTTTAAAATGAAAAAAACCAATCTTATGCAGAGCTTAACAAGCCAGATCATGAACCTGGCAAAGGAAAATAACAGTGAAACAAGGATTCTCATCATTCTTCTTTTTAGAGTTCTAGACTTAGGAAGGATAACCTAATGATTCTCTCTCCAAGAAATTAATAAAATGAACTGTATTATTCAATACAATTGCTACATGTCTATGTTCTTAACAACAAAAATATAAAGATTGTTTGAATTTAAGATTGATGATGATAACTACTTATCAAAACCTAGACCAGTGCCTAATCCAAGGCAAAAAGTCAATTGAGATATACATTCACAGAAATTAATTAATTGGAACACACATGAAACTCAAGTAGAGTGCCTTACAAACCACCTTATAATTTCCACACCCATGTATCAAATCTTCAACCTAATATTTAGCCCTCTGGAACTACTCATAAGATTTACTTCCTCCTTGAAACAAACTCACAAATACTTGCATAGTTACCTTATAACCAGTACATCTAAAATGAATTACAGATTAAACATACAAGAGCATAAACATAAACGCAAGAAGACATCATTGGTGTGAAAAAGGAAATTCCATCTATATTTTATTAATATACTTTTTCTTTAATACATTCAGAAAGACCAAAAGCTTAAAACTAGACAAAATTCAGAAGTCTACCTTGCAGTATTGAATTCGTCATCCTTTACAATATCTTACAACTTGCTATATAATAAAGAGAACTAGCCATCTTGGAATCCTTAGAGAGAAATGATGCAAAAAGCTTCAGATGGTTAGGCTAAACCTAAAAGTACTAGAAGATAAAAATTGCAGTTATATCTTCAATTGATGGGGAAGAAACGCTTGAGTAGCTGATTTGTAATGATTCCAAATCTTTGGCAGTTGGCACCTTTATCTGTGGATATTATGGTTAACCTCTTGAGGTTGTTGTGAGACCTAGTGAATGCCAATACATACTAACTTACACTAGTCTTTCTGATGATTACCCTCCCTGTGCTCATTGATCAAATGCCAAGTGCCACTCTACTCCTCATCCATCACATCTAAATCAATATTTGTTGCTTTCTTCTTCTTGGGCTTAGTGATGTTGTACCACTTTGTAACTTTATCCTCTGAAGGGGAATTGAAATCTTGTAAATTCTACATTTTTTATAACTGTCTTTTCCCATCTGGCATTTGTTACTTCTTTAACATCTGTAACAAACTTAGAAAAGTCTATTTCTACCTTAAAGGCTTCATCCAAGGTTTTATTAAACCTATCCATGTCCATGACACTACCATATTTTAAGAATTCCCCTTTACTAGGTAATAGAATGTCAAATTATTCCCTCCATTCTTCTACTGACGTTATCTTATCATTTTCTCCCTTGATTGGAGGAATAAATTTGTTAAACTTTGGGCCAAAAATGTTTACCCTTGCTTGAATTTGATTGGATTTTCCCTTAAAGAATGACAATGAAGTGCTAATCATCTCAATCATTTCTCCCACTTGGTGAACTATCTTTGGGAGGTCTTCCCTATGTCACTGCAAGGCCTCCAGTCTATCAAAAAGTGGTCCTCTAGTTGACCAAATGCCAAAATATGGATCTAAGGTTGCAATGTGGCTTTTGACCTCTATTTCTAGGCCAGGTAGCTTACTATAAGATTTGTGTACCATGTCAAGCTTTCCTTTAAGGATATCAATCATATGTTGTAGGATATTCAATAGGGCACTTAATGCCACTACATTCTAATAATTATTGTTTTTTCTGTTCTAAGTGGGAAATCCTCACTTGTATCTGTTTGAGCATCCAAAACTTTCTTAGGTGGAAGGGGGAGAGCATTGGGAGCCTCTTCTAACTTCTTATTCAAAGTCTCTACTTCCCCCTGTAATGATTTAATTTTAATCAAGCATGCATCTCTATCCTTCACCACAATAATTGACTCATCAAAGAGTCTTTTGTATCTATTTGACAATTGCTCTATTTTTTCTTCATTGAGGTATGCAAAGTGAGTAACAACCTTGGATATCTCTAAAATTAAAGTATTATGTATAGACCATATAATCTTGTCTCCATCCATCTTTTCTTCAATACTAACCACAAATAGCTTCTATGTCCTTGGAGCTAATGAACACATTGCTAAAGTCTGAGATCCAGGGTCATATCCATAACCTTTTATCATTTCCCCCACTTGGGTGTTAGAAGACAGTTGAGCATTTGGTTGTTTCCTAATTTGGTCAATTATAAATGCTGAAGCCAAATCTCACCTAAGAACAAGTAACATTCCACTATATTTTAGTAGTTGTCTAGCCTCTTTAGGTGTCATAGTCTCAGTCTCACGATCATAAGCTTGTAGGGCTTGTAAAGCTTCACTTTGTGTAGAGCCGCCCTCTGTCAATTTTAATTGAGCTCCTACTTCTTGTTGCATCTTCCAAATCAAGAAGTTTTTGAACTCTTCAATTTTGATGAAATCATCATCACTTAAGAATTATTCTTGATGAAGCTCTCCCTCATCTTGACATAGTTGGAGAGGAAATTCAATTTCTTCCTGGACTTCCTTTTCTTTCTTTTTGTCTTCTCTGGTCTTCTTTCTAAGTTGATGGTGATATTGCCTATCATTAATGATCAATGCACTAACCTTGTCCCTTTTTTTCTCCCATGTCTCTACCTGAGAAGTCTCCCCCTATTCTACTCTTTGTTTCTTCTTTGGGGGCTCATCCATCACCTCTATATCAGGAACCTTTGTGAGATCCACTTATATGCTCTATTAGGTTGCAAGTGGCTGGTCCATAGGAGGAGAGCTATGTAATGAGTATCCTCCCTCACTATCCTCTTCATATTTATAGGATGAATGTTTTTCAGGACCTCTTTCCTTATCCTCAATCACTCCCTCAAGCTGATTGTATAATTTGTTGTAAGAATCCATCATTTTGGTGAGTCTTTTCAAATAGGGCACTCTAGGGAAAAAACCTCCAAAAGGGATTCCTTTCTTCTTCATTTCATTCTCCAAGTAAATCAAATCTTGCTATTTTGAAGTAGTACTTTCTACTTCATCATCATCCAAGATATTTCTGATTTGATCTTCCTCATTACACTCCTCATGCTCTTTGATAGTAGTAATGCTTGGGGTAAGAAACTTCTTAGCACTCTTTATAAAACCTTTTGGGTCTACATACCTGTACAAGGCCATGCTCATTCTATTGAAGACAATTATTCAATTGTGTATTATCATTGATGTTACACAAATATATATAGTTATGTAGTGATGTTACACAAATGTCTACATCCAAATCGAGCACAGTCATTGTATACCATGTGATATTCAGTGTATACCAAGCTCAATTGAGTATTGAGGAAGTTCTATATTAATCGATTTCATTCGGGCAACACAGAAAGTTTTGTGTTAACTGAGTTATGCATTCAGTGTCAGCTGACTAATAGTGGTTTACATTTTATGTATAATTGGTTAATTGCAACAGACAAATTTGAGTTTTATTTTTTATTTGGAAAGGTATTCATCCTGACTTGACAAGGCTTATCATATATATAAAAGGTCAAGTTTGGGTTGAATGTGTGGAAGTAGAATTTTTTATATGAAGAGTGAAGGAAAAATTTGAGGGAATTCTGATTAAGGACATAATATCCAGACCAAGATGCAAAAGAATATTTGATCAGTAAGGATCTAGTTTAAACCAGAATAGAGATCTGAATCAACAAAGTCAGTTGCTTCTACAAATAGGTCAATTCATTGTTACTCTCTAACAATTGGAGCAGTGATCTAAATCTCTTAACAGAGTAGAATTAATATTCTTTTGTAAATCTTCTCATAAGGTGACATTTCTGCATTGAAGTGTTTGAAGACCTCTAACAACACTACAACATTTGGGATCAAATTTTGATGCCAATTTGCGATGGTGCTACCATTTGTGTGTGATTTTGGTGTTTTTTTTCAAAGTACCCCTGATGTTGTTGTAATAGTGATGATACCGTCATAATTGTGACACCCTCTTGATTATAAAAAAAAAGAAAAGGAAAAAGAAATGCTCATTTGTGATCGAGTTGTGCATGCGAGTGGAAGAGGGCCCTAATGATGAGCTTGGTTTTTCCCAGTAAAACAACCACTCAACTACTTTTCGAGGATATGTCACCCATGATTTAGTGGACACCATGTTGCTTACCTTCGTTGCTTGTTCATGAGTTTGAGGACATGTCCTGTTTTAAAATTTTTGATTCCCAACTTTTACTATATCTGAGGTTTGTTAACCATTTTACCGCTAAGATTGTTTGTATACCCTTTATACATTGACAGCTGTTTGAACTATATTTTTCAAATTAAATAACCTCATACATGTTTTCATTGATCTTGGTAACAGGTTTTTCAAATTTTGAAGGTGAGAAACCAGCTCTTGGCTTCATCGCAAGGTGAGTAAAAATCTCCAACACCCATCTACTATGAATTCCAGTTCTTCTTTATTTGTTTTGTAAATTATCATTTTCTTTAGCTTGATCTAGAAAACCCCCAAATCTTAAATCTTTGTGGTTGTTGGACATTTTCATTTATCATTTTTCCATAGGATTAAGAATCGAGATCTCTTTGGTTGTTGAATGTAACCTATGCAAGAACTTGAAGGGTTGAACATATATTTGATTATTGTTCACTAGTTTTGTGTATGTATGAATTTTAGAGGAGGTATTGTTAAATTTTAAAAAATAAGCTTGCAAGTCTTTTATAATGCAATATTTTAAATGGGCTTACCAAGTGAAAGTTGAGGTTTATAAATAAGTATAGAATCCCTAAAATTTTGCGAATCTACAGTTATATGAAACCATTTAATTTTTATCTATTGTTCTATATTAGGCATCTCTGTATGTATATTATTAATATCAGACCCATTGTGTCTACATATATACATACATTTGGCTTCATAAAAGTGAGCACATATATGCACAAGATATAGGCATGAGGACATCTATACATTGTATATATACAGACACAATTACTATACATCTATACATTTTATTTAATATAAATAAGGATAGGATTTTTAGCGTAAAAAGAAATACATATAGAAATAAATAAAGGGGTTTGGTTTTGTGCTTCACGACCATGGTCAATATTGGACTTAGAGTAGAAAATACAATGGTTATCAATCATGTGAAGCATTGGAGAGTGGCAGAATCCCCTGACCATGAGTTTTCCTTTTCCTATTTGTGAATGGATTTGGACATGTAAAATAAAGGTTTATGATTGAGTACATTATCCCCAATGCTTTGGAAAGAAATGGTTATAAGCAACCTGGATAGAGAGGATTTGATAATAGAAATACCACTCCATAGACATTTATTGAAAGGGGGCCAAGTATTAATATAAATAAAGCATAGCTTGAAACTAAGTTCATGATGTTACTATGCCACTATAGGGAGATGGGGAAGTCATTGCAGTGGCAATGGATGGAGTTTTTTGGAGATCGTAAAAGCATCCATTGCATTGATTCTGATTTGTAGTAATATATGCCATAATGATTTGAAAAAATAATTGGTTTTGAGAGTTCCTCACAATCTTTACATATCCCAAGCACCGATCATACATACGAATTTTAAACACATAGTGATTGTTCATAATCAAAACACATCTTCATCTACAATACATCCTTTGATATTTAAAATATCTACCCAAATACACATTGATTCCATTGGTGCACAACCATTCATTTTTAGCATAGCACAACACTTAATCTTTCTATAAAAAATATAGATGTTGGAAATTCAATATATAGCTTCCATCAAATTTCTTCATGGGGTAAAAGTACCTGACATAAAGTACCCAATGATTAGATTAATAATCAATGATTTTTTTTTATTCAAACTAGGTTTGGGATTAGTTGGAGTAGCTATCCCATTGGATGGATTGTTTGCTTATTTTTTGAGATTTATCTATAGAATGACAGTGTGTGTTTTCTCTTCCAAACTCAATTTCTGGCAATATAAAATATAAATTAGGAGCAAAGAATGAACAATATCAAAAAAACTAGGAGCCATAAAAATCTATGTCCTCATGTCTATGATAATGCAAAATAAGACCTACAACTTTGGTATATGTTTTGGCTTCATCCAAATGTCCTTAAAAACTGAATTTTAATTGGAAGAAAAGAGAGTTTAATAGTTTGAATCATTAAAATTCATCTTGTTCAATGTACATGTCCCTTCCAATACTGATGAGAGAAAGACACTTTAGACTAGTTTAACAAATGAAACTAGAAGATTGGTTGTAGTAAATATCCTACTGAAAGGAAGTTTGAATGTCATTCTGGACCCACAATCAATCTTCTTTAGTTTAGGAATGTTTATGAGACTTAACTAATTTTGGTGTGAGATCTATATTTTTCATTACCAATTTTTTATCTTGTTGCAATATACTAGTGGAAGTTCACCATTGGTAGTCTTTTGTTTTGTTCACTTATGTAGATCTGTAGCTCTTTAATCTTGATCTTGATTTCATTTCTGTAGGTTCTTCAAATTTAGACTTCAAGGATTTTGTGGATGAATCTGGTTTTTGTGATTACCCATTGTGGGATAGCCATTTAAAAGAGAGGTGTGTGTTAATGTGGGAGATCATGATACCAAATTATTCCACATGTCAACAAAAATGAATCAGACCCTAGGTGTGTGATCCTAGAAGTGAGGGTTTAGTGGCTAAGACCATAGATAAAGGATAGAGCCTTGGAGAGTTGAAAATATGTTGTTTCCTAACCCCTAGAAGGACTGTTTCATCCTTTGAAGTCATGAGAGTAAGTGGAGTTAGGGGTTTCTTTGTAAATGGAGAGAATTAGGCCTAGTTTGGGGGTCATAAGAGTATTGGATCTTGGGTATGGTCCAAAGGAGTAAATACTAAATCTTGGGGAGGATTTAAAGATCCAAAAAGGGTATCTAAATCATGTTTTATGTTCCTTATTTTTTTGGGGAATGTTGGAGAAAAGGACAAAATAGTGACTGGTGTGGGCTATTAGCTTTAAGGGCTAAATGTTAGAGTTGGTTAAGGAAGTTGTTATCCAGACTTAATGGGTTGATGGAACATGGTAGATAGGACATAAGGAGATTATTTATGGATTTGAAATCAAGGTTGAAGTCTTCAGTGAATATATGGTGTTTGGGAAGCACTAGGGGCACTCAGGATAGCCTAGAAGGTGAGTCCTTGAGGGGGCTTTGGAAGTGAGAAGTTGTTACAAATAGGAGATGGATTTTTGTCAGACATGATCACTGAGGTCACCAACCACCACCTTTGCATCACTTTGTAAGTCACTCCCACAACCATACTACTCATGTTCACTTCCTTGTTTCCTTGTTTGATTGCCTTCTAGCACCAGCATCATCCTAGACCACATAGTGCACCTAGTGCCTCCACCATACCAAAACTCCAACTAGACCTCTCACCTTGATCCCAACACCATAGATCATCATAACATGGTATATTTTCCATATTAAAACTTCCCATTCACTCCTGTCCACTCATATTTCACAATTATTCTACTATAGCCCTTCTAGGCCTGTCTAGTAGCCCTTCAAACCCTGAAATCATCAATTTACTCTCAAACTCTCCAATACTAGTGCTTTCAAATGCACCCTCCACTCTATGTGTTCACCCAACCTGTCACAGTTTCTTCTCACTTTCCTTGCATTAAAAACCACATAAACTACATAAGGTACATAAGGTACATTCCAGGCATCTATTTCTCAGCTTTTGTAGTTGGTTCTTCAGTATTTTTACTTTATAACTTACAGACTCACTTCCTATCCTAGAAAATGAAAATTAAATGCGAGTATAACAATTTGAAAGAAATCAAATTAGCTTCTGATAAAACATAATGGAATTGGTTCTTGAAACTATTGGTTGTGTTGATTTCATCTTCTCAAGGGAGAGGGGCCAATTGGAATTTTTTTTATCTTAGAGGTTTGGCATTATGAAGAGTTAATTGGAAAATGTTCAAATTTCTGCATCAAAGTGAACTTCCCTACATATTATACCACCTTTATTTTGTAAGAACTTGGCGGGGGGGGGAGGGGGAGATTGTTTTACATAATAAAATATAAACAAAAATATCTTCCTCTTACCCACTCATAGAGATTGTGATATAAGAGTTCACTGCTTGATGTAAATGTTGCAGTATCATTTTAGCATATTCTTGTATCTCGAGTGGCAGAAGTGGTAGCCTCATTCCATGAAGCATTTCTTTAGCATTAGAACACATGCTATCAAACCTTTATGACCACAAGAAGTACTCATGAGATGACCTAAAATAACATAACTTGTTGCAGTTTCGGATGTCATTAGCAATAGTAAATCCTATTCTATTGAAGATGATGCCAGAGGCTTACTGCCTCAAATATTTTGAATCATCTCTTGTAGAAGTTGAAGTTGCCATTTGGAATTTATGCTTGAGATCTTTAGATCCTTCCATAAGCGTCCAGTGTTAAAAATTGAATAATATTTAGTTCTGGACATGTGTGTTTGAGGAATTTTGTTGGAAAGGAAATAGCTACCTTAAATTGTTGGGCAAACACAAATTTCATATATGTAATAGCTACCTTATGTTCCAAGAAATGCATTAACTTCCATATATAAAGTTTAAGATTCAGCGTGCATGGGGGGTTGGACCATTTGGTAGTAATTAGGTAACTGACCTTTAGAACCTCTACGATTTGTTTTAGATGAAGAGCCAAGGGGGAATCCCCTCTTCTTCTTTATAAAAAATACAAGACCTGCGCCTATTGAGGAAGTACGATCCCTTATAACCCTTTTCCTTCTCTTAGGGCATGACTTGGTTTTGTTCTTTCTATCATTTGTGTCTTCAGTATTAATGTCCTCCAACATAATCTAATAGTAGGGAACAATGTTGCCCCTTATCTTGTTGTCCTTTATGACATTAACACTAACTCTCTTTGATGCACGTATATCTCATATGACAGATTAAATTGATGCATGATAGTGGACATGTTATGGCACTTGGTTTTGATTTGATGGCATGACAACATGATAGTGAACATGTTACAATTTACACATATTTCTCATTTACATATGATTATGGTTGGAAGATGTTAATATCTTGATCACAATTTTCTTGACATCGATTACATCCTTCTTGACACATATACATTAAAAAATCTTGGTATTGTGATTAATTTCAATTGAAATTGAATATCTTGGCATTGTGATTAATAAATTTCAGTATGATTGTGTACTCTACTAATTCTCAAAGTTTTTTTTTGTCAAGCTCTGCCTAGGGAGTAGTACCCTTAATATTGATGAAAAAAGAGCTTGCATATGATATAGGAGATACCTCTCCATTTACAAAACATATTACTAAATCAACTAGGCTACGTGACTCAATGATAGAGGTATCCAATCCCTTTTCCAATAGAAATCAGCATAGCTACTACCTCTGCTGGGAAGAGCTTATCATTGGCCTCACAGAAAGCCTCAAACTTGCTCATATCACACTCTTTTTCAATGTAGATCTTATACAATGCCCAGGATTTCTTCATAATCTTCTTCTTCCCTTTTTCTTCCAGAAAAAAAATTCCTAGCATGCCTCTACAAGAGAGATTTGTGTCACCCAAATCTAAAGCTTGAGTCACCGGCAGATAGATCTCCTCTACAATCATTCGGTGGATCATGCCATTTGCATGCACCGCATGGCCTAGACTTGGATGATAGGTTGAAAGAGGTCAAAAAGGAGATTTCCATCATGAATATGCCCCCTTATCCAGTATTTGACCATGAGGAGCACTGCTATGGTCGCCTTCTCCTGATCATTGGCTTGTTTGAAGATCTGATTAAGTTGTTCTTCTAGCATCTCCGTCAACGCCTCCACCTGAGTGCACCTGCAACTGATGCCCATGAAGCCCACCATTTGTTGCTATGAAATGTTGAAGAGATGGTTCCTATAAATGGGCTCTAGGTGTCATGACTCTACTCCAAACCTACAAAAAATCTCTAGCTATAGATACGAAGGACTTGGGCAGTGAGGGCGAAGGCCATGTAATTAGCACCATGCCATTGAAGACTATTCTTCCATGTATTCCTCCATCACCTGATTCTTGCCACAATAGAAAGCTAAAAAAAATATATGACTACGCCAGACTACAGCAGAGGACTGGTTCACGAGACTAATGCAAAACACCACTGTAGAGTTGAGTGAGAGGACACTACAGTGGTCATGTGCGCCAGTAGAAAGCACCCATCCTTTCTGTCTAGGTCATCAAATCCCTAGCTTTAGCCTATGCCCATCCTTTTGTGGGGATCCATATGATTGTGGATATGAGGGTGTCATTATATGTGCATTGTTGGAAAGTGACAATGCAAGCAATTGTTATTTTTTCATTGTTGTCAAACCTTAACTGGTGAGACTATTGTTATCTATTTGAGTACCATATCCACTGTTGATGAAGAAGATTTAACAAGAAGACCAAGTGAATGGCTTAGTTAAGGAAAATAAAAGGGTACTTGATTAGTTGGCACTCTAGAAAAGTAATTAGTTGTTTATCTTTCAAAGACATTTTTTCTGGTTGTTTTGTGCCGAGAAAAGTTTGGCTTGTGTCGAGCAAAGTTTTTTATGCTGAGCAAAGTTGTTTGTGAAAAGAAAGTTTGTTCAGTGCCAAGCACAAGTGAAATTGTTGAGTGGAAATAGTGATGTTGGCCGACTTACAGTAATTGGATTAATGATGAGATTTGAGATCTCTGGCCGACTTAGTTAATTTTGTTGGGATATTTAAAGTTAATTAAAGATTGATCCACATTATTTAATGTATGGGTAACCGTAATTAATGCATGGTTTCAAGATTTAATTAGAGACTACTTTGGAGAAGTAAATGTAATTTAAATGATGGAATGACCCATTGGATTTGATCTAACCTAAGATCTACGATCTTGATTAAGCGACAAAGATTTATCTGACCTAGACAGAGAGGTATATGATAACCTCAGGGGTTATTCATTGTGTGTTGCTGAGTATGCAAGTGTGTGGAAGTACATGTGTGTATGCAAGAGGTTTGCATAGTTGATTTACTGATTGGCATGACCTAGTAGAGAAGGCTAAATATAGAAGTAGAGAGTTGCATGTGTTGTTGCTTGACAGATTTCCAAGCAGATCAGAAGATTGAAATGACAATGCAGGCCATCTAGTAAGTTAACATCAGAGCTGTAATTGGATCTGAACTTGCAAAGTAGGTTGTATGTATCAAATCACAACTGTTTATTACTTTCTAACCATTATATCAATTAAATCCTTTAACAAGGTTGACCTAACAGTCATTTGTATAAATCCTCTAACAAGGTGACATTCAGGTGGAATGTTCTAAGTCCTCTAACAAGGCCACTCCTTACACGGTGATTAAATCCTTTAACTAGGTCACACCTAATAATGTGTTATTGTAACCTTTAACAAGGTTGGCTCCTCACAGAGCTCACTTAAAAAGAGTGAAAACTTGGTAGCATGTTACTGGTGGTTTTTCCCATATTGGGTTTCTACGTTAAATACTTGTGTCAACTTGTGTGAATGCTTATGGTTTGTTTTACTGTTATGTTTGTACAAGCAATTTCATTAGACAGTAAACTGCATGATTAAAGTTGTTGACATATGCTACTACTGCCGAGTAGATCTGAAGTATAGAAAAAATTTATTTGCTACATCTAGACCTAAGGATAACTGATTCACCCCTCCCCTCTTAGTTATTCTAAAATCATTCTAACAATTGGTATCAGAGCTTTGGCTTCCCGAAAATAGTTTGGCGGTACTTGGAACAAAAAGATCAAGATGTATAAGAAGGAGGTTCCCAAGCTGAACAAAGATAACTTCCCTGCATGGTAGAGTTTGATGAAACTACATATGGCCGGTATTGGAGATTATGCTAAGTGACTTATACTATGTATCACCTACTACTCTCATAGCTGTACAACTAAAAGAAAAGAAAGAGCACAATCAAGCAATGTTGGAGATTGCCTCCTCATTGAGCTATTCAGAGTTTGATGATATAAAGAGCTCCACAAATGCAAAGCAGATGTGGGATAAAATTGCAACTGTCTATGGTGGAGACAAAAATGTGCTGAGAGCTAAATCAGAAAGTCTAAGAGGTAAGTTTGATGAGATGAAAATGCAAGAAGGTGAAAATGTTAATCAGTATTATGGTAGAGTAAAAGA
>MU223093.1:64161-74855 GCA_018584345.1 Thuja plicata | reverse complement strand
GTGACTATTGGAGGAAAGTCTGGTCTTATGGCCTGTAAAGATGACAATTTCTCAAACAAATTTTCCCTGGCAGACCATTTTGTGAAGTAAGGGTTTAGAATTATAAGGTACCTCATTACCTCAGTATGCAATACCGGAAAATTATTATATGTATTGATTACAACATCAGCTTTGTCTTTTAGGATCTCAATCCTATGTTGTAATATGCCTTTTAATGCCTTCAAAGCTATTGCATTTACTTTTTCTTCATCCACCTTTTGTTCCACAGCCTCTTCTGACTTAGGCTTATCCTTAATCTGCATCGGTGGTGGTTGGGCAGGCACATACAGTACCTCAAGCTTTGCCTCCAATTCTTCTAACAATGTCTTTATGAGCTGATCCCTCTGGTATAGTTGTATATGGCACATGTCTCTGTCTTTAGACAGTGCACTTGTTTCTTCTAGCAAAGTAGTATAACTCTCAGACAATTTCTTTGTCTTGTCCTCATTGAGTTGAGCCCAGTGTGTCATTATTTGGGAAATTTCTAGGTCCCCTATGTTTTGTACTAACCACGCCATCTGATTCCCCACCATATTCTCTTGTATGTTCACTAATTGGGGCTTCTGGTCCTTAGGGCTCAAACTCCACATGGAAAAGGCCTGAGACTTTGGGTTATACCCAAATCCTTTGATCATTTCTCCCACCTGGACTTCACTAACCATTTTAAGGTCAAGCTGCTTCCTAATTTGATCTATAATGAATGCAGATGCCAAATCCCATCCTTCATCCAATAAGATCCCACTTCCTAGCACCATCTTCCTGGAATCTTCAGGAGAGATATCCTCACTTTAAGGATCATAATTTTGTAGGGCCACCAGAGCTTCATTTGTAATGGTTTCTTTTCCATCCATAGTTTATTGGGACTTTATTTGCTCTATTTTGTGCCACCTGAGGAATTCTTTAAACTCCTCTGTCTTTACAAAATTGTCGTCATCTAGGAACTTTTGCTGGTTAAGCAATCTTTCATCTACATAGGCTCTGACTGGTATCTCAACCTTATCTTCTAGGTCAGGCCTTTGCTTCTTGCCTTCCCTGATTGCTTTTCTCAGGTTATGATCATATAACCTGGTGCCTGGTACTAAGGTGTTAGCCTTATCTTTTTTCCTACTTTTCCCTTCTATTGAAGGTTGTCCTAATTCCAACTTTTGCGTCTTTGCAGCAGGCTCCTCTATATCATCTGGCTGTGTGGCAACTGTTAAATCTATAATGTGTTGTTCTGCTCCCTGCAACTGTGGGATCTCAGCCATTCCTTGCTCTGAGGCTTGTTGTGGTGAAGGATTCACAGGAGGACGTGCATAATCACTGTCATCATTACTCTCCTCCTCTGATTCTGAGTGTTCAGGTGAATGAGCACCTTTCTTATCTAGGACTGTATCCAATTGTTCTACTAGCACATAGTAGTTGTCAATCATGGCCTTAATCCTATCAAAATAGGAGAGATCAGGGTAAAAAACCCCAAATGACAACCCATTTCTTTTTATTTGTGTCTGCAGTTTCAGCAACTCTTGAATTCTCAGTCTTCTCATGTGAATATCATCTTCATCCAAGAGGTTTCTTGTTGAGTCTTCCTCTATACATTCACAATGAACATTGGTATTAGGGATAGTAGGAGTATATAACTTCCTAACCCCTGCCATGAAGCCTTCTGGGTCAATATACCTATAAGGGGCTGCCCCCATTCTATACTTCTCCAACCATTGACCTACTTCAATTATGGCATTCTTACCAATTGTAAAATTAGCAATCTTAAACTGCCTAGGGGTTATAGTCCCCTTTTTGTGAGCTGCAAAATGTTCATTATCTGTTAGCATCAGCTGCCAAATGAATTCCATAGCAGCTACTCGCAGAGGAACATGATAAGGCAATATATGAGGTGGATGAATACACCCATATACTCTGATGATGGTGAAATTCTCCTCCAAGAAGAAATCACTCCAGTTGTGGTTTCCAGACCAATTTTCTTTATACTCACAGGGCCTAAGCAATTGGATGATTTTCAATGGGACTCTAGTCCTGCTTGTCCCCAAACTTTGCACAATTGGATATACAATCCAATTCTGGAAGGCACAGTAGTCGCACTCCCTGGAAGTATAATTGCAAACCCTAACCCGAAACTGGATAGGATTTGGTTGTGCCTGATAGAATCTCTAAGGGGATAAGTCATGAACTTTCATGATTACAAAATTGAAGTATAAGAGAAGGTGCATTAGGACTGAATAATGCAAGAATTTAGGCTCCTTTTTCTTGGGGTTTTTTAATCTTTTCTAGGTTGCAACGAAACCCTCATGCATTTCATCGATTATATGTTGTATTTAATCATAGCTAGTGCTTGAGTGCACTTCTTGCAGGTCTAATACCATCATCAAGATGCCAAAACTGAGTCTCTCTGCATCTCTATCAATCCCTAGCACTCTACATAGGGCATAAGTGTTGTATTTGATGTAGAAGTGCAGGTCCTTGTAATAATATGGATAGGGCTCAACCATAGGACCTAAGTAATTTTTCAGTTCTTTCAACATATGCTTCTGCAACAAGCCTTTTACAATACCAGGCTTAGAATTGTATCTCTTCTCCTGCCTCGTCATGTCAATTTTTGTAGACATGGTACTGAATAAGCCAAAGGCTTGCATGAATAAGTTTCTGTTCAAAATTAGCAAGGCAGTGCCATCATCCCTTTTGATGGTCTTTGTGAGGGCATCATAGTGATTTGCTAGGTCCAGAAATAGGTCTACATCTAAGAAAACATCAAGAACAAGTAACCTAGCAAGACCACATGTCCAAAGGTTTGAAACAGGGATGGGCTTATCAAAATTCTTATAGAAATAGGTGAAAAGAGAGTAACCTGTTGTGCCCAGGGTCACAACATCTCTAATATTCTTGTGCTCGTCTATAAGGACACTAGCATCGGCCTTCTTATTCTACGTTGAACCTGGCAGAAGCTGGAGAAACTCATCAGAGAAACTCAGTTTTCCTTTCTGTTCCTCTCCACTGCCTCCACTTGTTGAAGCGACACTCACAGCTCTGCTCATATCTGCAACACCTTGAATCTCTTTTCTCTAAATGATATTGAAACAAATCTAATCTCCAATATCATCTGTTTGTTTTGTGCACAATCTCCTGTAATTTAGAACTTCTCTGATCAACTTTGAATACACTGCAAACTGCACAAAATATCACTCTCCTAAAAGTTAGCAACTTGGCTCTGAAAACTGAAAGCATGGTGAACAAGAATGAATGCACTATCAACTCCTTATAACCATCATTCAGAGTACACAGCTCATAATTCAGAAACATCAATTCTTTGATTAATTTGGCATGCTGTGAACTTTGAAAAACCTAGCCGTAGTTGCACGAAGTTGACAGGAAATCAAATATTCAAAAATGGATCCTTGGAGCAATCATATAACGTTTAAGAAAGCTGACATGTCACATTCTGATTCACTATTTGTCTCACATCTCAGCTACCATTAATGCACAATAATCAAAATTCAAGCCTCTGATTGGTTGCCAAGAGATTTACATTGTCACATCAGAAAACTGCCGCCATTTTTTAGATTTTGTAATTAGGCGACTGCATTAAGTCTCTTTGTCATGGGCCTTTGTCATTAACCATGGTTCTATCTCAAGACTTGGCGACAATGTGCTTTCTTAACCTTGGCTGACCCAAGTGATCTTCTGGCGATTACACGACATAACTGAAATCAAAGTCGCGAGCAGCTAACCTTAACTCATCTTTCTTTCTGAGACCTGGTGACTAGCCGTTACCACTAACCTTCACGGTTGTCTCCTTGTCGCCAGATGATTTTATTCTTTTTGAAGACTATGCGACAACCTTTAGTCACCTGATCGCAGAATCAAATCCTGAACATTCAACTTTACCTTAACATGTTATATGTGCCTTTTCTTTACTTATAGCGACTGCGCAACATACCCTAATCGCCAAGTCGGGAGGACTTTTCCGCTGGGACACTTTTCTTTCCATACTTTGTGACAACCTTTGGTTCCTTTGATTCTTTCATCTGACGGTTGTTGCTCAATCGCTCAATGTTTCTACATGCCCTTAAATCATTCCCAGACACTGCGACTAAAGGGAAAGCACCTTAGCCTCGAAGTCGCTGAATCCCTTTCTCCTTTCTAGCGGTCACGCGATCACTTTTGAACGTCCACCCACCTTGTGACATATGTCACTTGATCATTGGTTCACTTATTGCACACTTGAGAACTAAATCATTATCCCATTCTAGTGACATCCCAACTAAAAATTACCGTAAACTTCAAATAGTTAGTCGCATAGTCTGAGCTGAAATCTCTTAACCGCCATTCTATTCCGAGACCACATGACTGAAAGAAAACTTAACTGTTGGATTTGGCTTGATCTGGCGATAATGCGACATGAAGTAATCGTGAAGTCTGAGAACATTTTCCTAACTATTTAAATTCTCCTGTGATCACCCGACTGACAGTGGGTCCCATCCTTTACAAAGCTTTATAGCATGGATATCTTGCGACTACCCAACTAAAAGGAATCGCTAAGTCTCGTAACACTGAAGGAATATTCTATTTTTAAACAAGACTATACGACACAAGGAAAAAGCAAAGTTGGGAAAGCAAATGGAATATTCGGTCAGGGTAACGCGATGAGGTGACTTAAAATAGAACACATTCCTTAAGTGAATGAAAAAGTAACGCTAAAACATAAGGCATGACTTAGGGTTTCATTTCATCGTTTAACACTTGGATAACTTAGGGTTTTCAGGGTTTTGCAATTCGAGCAAGGTTTAGACATGAAAACCTGAAAAATTGACATGGGTAAGGAAAGAATGAATGAGAGATAACTGAATGGAGCACCTCAAAACTTAGAGAGCAAGACAAGGAACCAGGAGAACTAGAAAAAATAGGAAATACAACCAACAGAACAAAAATCATAGTGATACCCGACGAGCAAAAGACAATGTTGCCCGACAAAGAAAAATCATAGGATGCCCAATGAGAAGAAGATAGTATTGCCCAATGAGAAAAATCCAATGATGCCTAATAGACAGAGATCCCAAAGCTGACTGGAGTCACATCGATGGAACTAGCAGTTATCACTGACGACTAACTGCAGAGTTGACTGACAGAACAGAGAGTTCAGAAAATGACAAAATATCTAGCTGGCATAGCTTGAAGATAGACTTAACTGGTTGTTTTATTATTTTTATTCGACCAGAGTTAAGTAACTAATTTAAAAAAGATTTGTACAGTTGGCAACAAGATAACTACGAGATAAATCAGGAGTTATGCTTTAAATCAGATTGGTTGGATTGTTTTTCACGCCAAGAATCAAGAATCAAGAATCAAGAATTAAGGAATATCATGTCTATATAAGAGACAAGCATAATTCATTTTTGGAATCACATACATGGGAAGGGGATTAAATAGAAAGAGGATGCTAAAGAGAAACTGATGAGGGATAAATTTATATAGTCCTGATCAATCAAGCTGAAGAAGAGCTAAAGAATTCTGCAGACACCGACCAACAGTGAAGCATAGCATCACAAAGAAGAAAGTGTGGAGCACAAAGAATTGAATTGATACATTGATCAGAGAGGTAATATACTTAAATAGATCTGAAAATCTACAATTCAAGTTGCATTAGAAATAGGTCATAGTGTTTCAGTTTAACCATTGAAGCATCAAGTCTCTTAAAAGAGCAGGACTTAACAGTCTTCTATAATTGAGGTATATCCTAACAGATTGCCACAAATATTGTCATGAAGATAGCATTGAGTGCTTGATACCCACACACAGTCTAAGAAGGAGGCTGATGTAGTTAGGTAGCACTAGATATGCCAGATACCTATTGTGCCCATAGAGGTTGATCAATATTGGTAGCATATACATGCCAGATATCAAGTGACATTCTATTATTAAAATCCTCTAACAAGGTCACACCTAACAGTGTGTTGGTAACCTTTAACAGGGTTGGCTCCTAACAGGGCTCACTTCAGAAGAGTGAAAAATTGGAGTACCGATCCTAGTGGTTATTCCCTTAATAGGGTTTCCATGTTAAAATCCATGTGTTATATGTGTATGGTTTATTACTTTACATTTCACATATGCATTTTTGGATTGATTGGTATACTCTGCATATTTACTGAGTATCGGTATATAGTTTTACTGCTTATCGGTAATCAAGGAGAATAAGGACAGATAAGGAAAACTAACAGACAGTTAAATCATTATTAGTATTTCATGACATGCATCTTGTAGGGACTTAATAATATAAGGTTTATTGATTGGTGGTTAGAGTTTAAAGGATAATTTTTGAGGCCACTGATTCACCCCCCCTCTTAGTTATTACTAACAAAATCTACAAAAACAATGGGTCCCTAATGTACTTTTTTCAATAAACACTGATTTTTGTGTTAGAGAGAGGATATATCACATAGCACTGTCTTCATTACATGGTTTGGGCCTATTTTCCATGGATGGCATAAAGGTCTCATACAACAAAGTTATCGAATTGATGGAGTATGTCAGACCTTGTTATGATTATAGTAGTTGGATGCAGATTGTTAGATATAAAAATAGTATGTGTAGGTATGGACTCATAGGAAATTATATACAACAAAAATTTAGTGAACAAAGTAAAATAGTAGCTATATACATTGAAGAAAGGCCAAAAGAATCAAGGAATATTGCAGGTTTTGTAAACAGTACATGACCTGAGTCAACTAAGAAGCAACCCAATTGCATATTTTAGGCGCATGAGGGAAATCACATATTTCTATGTGTGCTCAAATCAATACATGGAGGCAAAGAGCTTCTTTTCGATTACAATTTGAATCGCATAGATACAAAAAAACCCACTATCATGGACAAGGTGGTACGCACTATGCACCATTTAAAATTGTTTAAAAATTAAAAAAACTATCTCTTCTTTTAATTGAAGCATTTTGATAATTGTCTTTTATTCAAAGTAACTTAGCATAAGAACACATGTGTTTTAACATGTCTCAATGATTTATAATTTTTGAAATACAGGGCTATAGTATAGATCAACAGTCACACGATACACACAACGATGATGGTTCTCATGGGACTTCTTCTTCCCGACAGGTAAAACTCATTGTTGTTGTACAAATGCACATACAAGAAAAATGTTAATGCATATTTTTTGTTATGTTTTATTATTAACTACTATTTTGGATTGCTTTTAAATAAATTTTCTAATAATATTGTTCTCACAAACAAGTGCTGAACAAAAAAAGGGAAAGGAACAAGTAGTCCATGAGGAGCCGCAGGATGAGTAGGATCCATTCCTTGCTGATTTTTCATCAGACATTCCTCCTGTGGTTTCACTGCAAAACATCCTTTGTGCAATTTCAAGAGAGTTAACTCAATTTTTAGGTATTCAACCTCAGACTCCTGAAATGTTGATGAGGGTGGATGAGTTGGCTAACCGTGTTTAGACTTATAAAGTAAGTATCAATGTAGTTTTTAATTATAACAAAAGTTCAATAATAGTTTTATAGTATACTCTTTTATTTATGTCATTAACTAAAATAAATTTGTGTTATTTTAACAAAGGATGCTACAAACATTCAAGGTTCGTGCCCCAGATGCAGATACTTCACTAGGTGGTTCAAGTAGATCACATGTTCTATCCTCCACTTGTGTTTTGCTCGAACAATTTTTTTTAATAGCTCTAACAATCTTATTTTTTAGCATATACTATTCATCCTATGTTCACTACGCCACCTACTATAAGGATCATAACCATAGAGGTACCACCGGCTGCAATGTCGGCAACACGTAGCATGGCCACAGATGTGATGGAAATGCCTATTATTGGTAAGTAGATTCATCTTTTTCTTTCTCATTTATCATGTATTTATTTCACTTGAACTATTCTTTCTTAGGGGACATTTTTTAAAATTGGATTCATTTTATGTAGGAGGCGATGACCAAATTCTTGGATGTACTCATGTCAAATGTATGAGAACAATAAAGAACTATGATCAATTGCTCGTGAACATTGAAGATGGACTTCCCATGAGAGTAGCATAGCTTCCAGGTACTTTAAAGATTGATCCTTTCTTTTACTATACAATCTTATACTCATAATGTAATGCACTAACCCCCTATGCATTCCCTTGCAATAACTAATAATCCCATTATTATTTTGCAGGGAATAATATATTTTATGAAAAACTTAATGATGAATGTTTGCACATTTTTTGGCTGACCATACGCACATGGTATCATATTTTGATTTCATTTCTAGATCAGATTATCTTTCAACCATTTCTTTAAGTATATTAAAAGGTAGCTTCACTTCATTTATGAATCTAACAGTTTTTTTTTCTTAATAGGTGGCAATCACAAGATAAAGTGTTGAAGGATAAACTCATTGACTCTATGATAACACTTTTTGGACCCAACGTCTTTCAAAGACTTAAGATCCTTGAGAAAGCGGGGCAAACTTTGAAATATATTAGGGACAACTACAAGACCCAAATAGAAATCCACCCTTATTACGAGTGGCCCCCTATGTTCCTATTAATGAGTGGGAGAATCTTAAAAAGGATGCAGTTGAGAGACACGTAAGACATGACGGAAAAATATTATCACCCGAGGATAGAAGGTACGTGATAATATTAATAATGAAATTATGTACTATTTACTCTTTGTACTTATGTGATCTAACATATTTCAAACATCACACATGTTGCCTGACACATCAAAGGCAACAGAAGCATGAAAACAAAAGTACGGGAAACACAAGCTCGGCTCAGGTGGATATTCAAAACTTGTTGCACGAATTGTAAGTAATACTAAATTAAAAATCGTATACAAATATTTATAAATTTTAATCAATTTAGTTTTGATGAAATTCACTACAATAAAAATGTAGGGCTTGGAGTTCAAACAAAAGATTTTAGAAGAGGACAAGAAAATAGGCTACAAACAAGGCTATACAGTCGTGGCTGAATGATTTTGATCAAAGAGTGTGCAATTTTCTTCTGGTGGATCTGTCGAAGAGGTAAATAAGCCAAATGATTTTTATTTCAAGTTGAATACTTTACCAATTACTGTATTGGCTGTTAAGTTCCAACATAAAGTGAATATATTTGTTTAAAACTTTAAAGTGATTATATTTATATGTATTAAATTGAATGATTAACATTTCTCAGTATTTGTCTTGTATTTATATATTGTAAATAAATGCACTAATTATTTACATTGGAATGTAGTCTGCCGATCCTGAAACACCATCCGAGCACAACAGAGGCATCGATTCAAATGTGCATTGTAGTACTCAAGGTATACATTTTCTATTCAAATTTTGATTATTGATTTATTAATACAAGTAAACATTTTAAATTGAATTTGGTGTAGTAATAATAATTTAATTGTAATTTGTTGGGATTAATAAAACACTTTGTATTGCAGTTGCAACAAACATAGAGGTTCCCAATGAGCGTGTTGAGGTTCAAGTCGCCAGTCAAGAAGATGTGGTTGCACAAGGTAAAGAGCGTCATGTTTACATTTTTTAAAGTACTGAAATGCTTGTAGCAATTATGATAATATGTTTTTAAATAAACCCCAATTATGATAATATTTTTTTAATTTAACCCTTTTATTTGTTATTGTAGAGGGCCCACCTTTGCAAAGGACAATAAGGTCATGTGCACGGGCAAAAAAGAAATGATGATGCCGAGATGGGTGCGAGAAGAAATGACAACGATGAGATGGATATGCCTCTACGAGATTATAATAGGGATGTAGATAAAAAGAAAAAGCAAAAAAAGAAATGATTCTCATTTAATATGCAACTTATTTGATAATGACTGATGTTTATGTCTTGATGTTGTAATAATAAAATTATTATAGTTACTCTTGTTTTTAACTTATTTGTAGGTAGAATCTAATTAGGTTCTCATCCTTGTTCACCTAATTGGGTGACAGGGAGTGGAGACACTATCTTGGGACTCTACCATAGAAAGGGGTTGCGTAACCAATTCTACCATCCTTTAAAAGACTGGTTTTAAAGTTAAACCTGAACTACGATGTCTCTGTGAGTTACGTAGGCAAGGCCATCTATGATGATCCCCCAAGGCATTAGGTCTAGCCCTTAGGTCTTGTACTTTTGAGTTCTTCCTCGATCTTGCCACACTACTATTTCTTGCATTTGTGATCTCTTTCTCCCTTGGGAATGCTTGTCAAGTAGAAACAGTAGGGTATATACCATCTATCTTTCTTGAAGACTCTTTATGAAAAGGGAATCAATGCCCTTTATCTTCAATTGAATTAGGGGTGCAGAAGGTTGCTTTGCATCCATTGAGTATAGAAATTGAGTGGTATACCCAAATTATTCAAAGCATCTTATGCACCCTCAATTTCAATGAAGAGATAAATGCCATTGATACCCTTTGGATAAAGAAGCCTCCGAACATAAATATGACATCCTACCATTACTACTAGATAAGCATTTCCAAGGGATCATAGATTCTCTATCCTACCACAGACACGTGTGCATTCATTATCATAGCCTTAACACAAGCTCAATCTCATGAGGTTGTAGTGGACCCAATTTATCTAGATTGACCAATAACAACTTCCACTTTCTACATTGAAAAAGTACCATATCTCTCTCTTCAAGGGTGGGT
>MU223093.1:30549-63126 GCA_018584345.1 Thuja plicata | reverse complement strand
AATATTGCAAATTAGATATGTTTAGAGTAGTATAAATAGTTTTTTTAATGTCCAATCTAGTGTTATGAATTTTGGGCATTACATACAACTCTCCCATTTATTTTTCAAAAGTTATAATACTTCATACTGTAGAAGTTTTTTAGCACTCATGTGTTATGGAATTTAATGAACATGTACATATCATAAGTATAGTTTTTACAATTTTGTTTCTCTGCTATAAACAATTCATTATATTCAAATTATTGATAATGATAGTTATAGGAACATTTCAAGGATTTTGTAAATAAATGGGTTTTCAAACTCCATTACAGTTATTGTAGATGATGTAGCACAATCAGGTAAAGAAAATCTATGTTTTGTTCTTTTAAATTTCTTTTTTGATTTATAGTTTTTTTAATTAATAAAATACTTGTAATTCACTAATAGAAAGGGGTATAATGCATTCAAGCAAAAGGCTTTGGAGGCTGCTAAGTCTTTTGTACTAGACAACACCTTTTTCTTGGTAATTTGAAGTCATCAATGGAAAGTTACAATCCTAAAAAATTAGTATACCATTGATGGCTTCATAATTATTAAGTGAAAGGGAGTTTTCTAATCCAGAACCCCCTTTGGTGAACATTCTTCAAGTATGACTTCGAGCATTGGATGCCCAAAGACAAGAAGAGAGAAATACAAATGAACATTAGTTGTATTTGAAGCCAGCTAATTTGACTAAATTAAGTTTATATTTTTGTAATTTGTTTGTTGATATTGCGTTGTAACTATAATAAAATAGATACATTTTTCATTTTAAACCATCTCTATCTGGAAAAGCCTGTTATCCATGCATATTCTGCGCAGTTGCACGTGCATTCTCGATTCAGAGTGGGAAAATCTTATTTTGAATGCGAGGGAGAGAAGCCTAACACATAAAGAACATGCACATAAACATGATAGTTGGGAAACATAAATGTAGATATCACAACGGCTGAGAAACATAAATGTAGATATCATGGTCACAATTGTTTGGAGACACAACATAATTCAGTGGTATACCCAAATGATGCAACACAACCACTACTCCTCCAGTTCTAAGTTGACACTGCATGATCCAAAAACTATAGATAATTAGGAATAAATTTAGAGAGTGGAGGAGGGTGGCCATTATGACCGAAATAATATAGGGATCCCTATATTATTTTATTTGTAATGGCCCTCCTCCTCTGCTCTCTAAATTGTTTCCTAATTATCTATGGTTTTTGGATCGTGTAGTGCCAACTTAGAACTGGAGGAGTAGTGGTTGCATTACATCATCTGGGTATACCTTTGTAATTATGTTGTCTCCAAACAATTGTGACCATGATACCTACATTTATTTTTCTTAGTTGTTGTGTCCCAAGATCCCTTATGACCCTTTATGACCCTTTACGATCCCTAAGAATACATCTTAGAGATCTTAAAGTGTCGTAAAGGGTCATAAGAGACTCCTAGGAGGGGCCAGATGAGCTTCCACCTTCATGTGGTTGGCCTTGTTAAGTAGAGAATATTAAACTATTCTAGAAACAAAGAGAAGCTCAAAATATTTTTTTTAACAACATTTCACACCATCGCAATGCCCGATTTGGTGGTAAAATATAAGGTGAAAAAGAAAAAGTACTATCACATCCATCAAATGTAACGTAAGAATTCACGTTACTATGTACCATTTTTATCTTCATTGAATTCTGAAACTAAAGGCATTCCTTACCATCTCCATTTTGATTTTTAAAATTTTTTCTTCCAATTAATGAAATTGACTCCCTTTACAAAATTAGTTGTGCTTAACATCATTTCTATTTTTATCTGTCAGATGGGGTGATGGTCCATATGTGTTCAGTGCTTTGATGAATTAAATTTAATTCCACCTTATGGAACAACTCCTCCCTATGCTGCTATGTATCCATCTGGAGGAATTTATGGCCATCCATCTGTACCTCCTGTAAGTTCTAATACCTTGAGTTTTGTCATTCTTCTCTTTTCAAATATTTAATACTTATAATTTGAAATTATATATCTATCAATGTGATTTTTATCTTTAGGTAAGTCAATAATGAAGGAGATGGTCACTCCCTTTTGTTACCTAGAGTTTAGCATGTATTTTTGGCTATTTTTATTGTGGACATATGGCCTATTTTACTATCCTAATTTTCTAACATTCTGGTCTTGATTGCAACTTTAGGGTGCACACACATTCACTCAATATGGAATCCCATCAAATGGTAATCCTACATATGTCGTAATGGTAATTATTGAAATATTATATGTAGTAATTATATGAAAAATGATCATAAGAATTTTTAGCACTCAGTTGTTAATGTTTTAATATTTTAAGAAATGTTTTGAATGGAAAATTGATATCTACTTTCTATGGATAGACTTCAATTGCACAAAACATAGATGCAAAGCCAAAGTCCTTGGGAGGTAAAGTACGGAATTCAATGAAGAGGGTAAAAGGAAGTTTGGGAAATCTTGAAATAGTTACAAGTAAAGGAGAGTGTGGAAAAGCAGCACCTGCTACTGCAAAGGGTACCTTCTCACAAATGTAGATATTCAAGGCTGCTAAATTTGATAAAAAATTTAAACTTTAATAATCAATGGGAAGGTCTAGGATGCTGCTTAGAGAAATCAGTTTCTGTTCTAGGCAACTCCTATTTTCTTACCTTCTTATGTTTATAACTTATATGTTAGTGATCTAAATAGAACTATCATTTTTAGTGGGGACAGTGGAAGTGAAGGTTCAAGTGAAGGTAGTGAGGAAGGCAATTCACTAAATGTAATAAAATTTGTTCTTTATTTCTTGTACAAAAATGTATGGATGCTGATCTCATTATTTTCTCTCTTTTTTGGGTTACTTTTGCAAATACCCTTGGCTTATAGTAATATGGGTCTACCTTATATTCCTTGTGGGAGGCACTTAACTATGCTACAATTGAGGCGTACATATCTTACTTCTTGTGAGATTTAAACTTTTGACTTCTATTTCAAGAATATAAGGTTTATTTTCATAAATTCACTTAACTCATTTATGTTTCCAACACATTTTTATGTTTCCCATTTCAGCAGACCCAACTTCTAGAAGCCAAAAAATTTTATTGGGGAGTTTGATTGACAAATTTTTCAAAGCACCAACAAGATCATAATGTGCTCTATCAAGCTATAACCCACTATGCTGGTTATGACCACTTTCAAGTCCATCAGAAGCCTCTAAGGCCTTAACAATTGACTTTGAAACTTTCAAATGAAACTATCAAAAGTGGAAACTTTATATCTTTAAATCTAGAAATGATTCTTGCAATGAAAATTTACCAGCATTCTTATCTAGCCAATTCATAGCTTAGAGGAAAATCTTGGATCAATTCGTGTTCAAAAGTAAACTTACTATAATAGTAGCCTTATGTAAAAGTAAGGTTGAGACACAAATTTCCACATTAAAAAAGTGTCTAAGTCACTCTTTCTCTCATTTGTTTTGGTTTAATTTTGACTGTCTTGATATATTGTCTTAGTTTCCTGGTGATCTCACAATTGTGTCCCATGTTTTTGCTAAGTTGGATCAAATTGCTCAAGTTTTATTTTTATGTGTGTAATTTGGACTTGAGCTTAATGTTTACCCCTAGATTGTGATCCTCTCAAGTATAATACTTAGTGATCAATGTTTAAGTTCTTTTTTGCATTGTTGTATATTCACTGACATGAGATTGCATAAGTTATTATATGTGCTCTTTTAGAATCAGATTTTATTTGTTTTGTTTTTTTATTTGTTTGTTTTCATAGGACTATTGACTGTGAAATAGGCTCCCCTTCATCGAGCCTTCATGATACACATTGCAGGCTCTCTTCCACCACTCTTTTCCCAAGTGTGATTCCTCCAAAACAAAGAAAAACAATGCAGTGATGTTGTCAAAACTTCAATAATGGACTCCTTGGCAACTAATGCTCGAAAATTTCAGTCTTGGAGTTTGATCCCTCACAACCTGTAGGTAGAGATACAAATGGCCAAAAAAAATAATAGCCAGCCCATTTTTTAAGGAGAATGAGTGTTATAAGTACATCACATATGTTGACTTTCTTTGCATGATGTTTCTCATTTCCATACTCTCTTGCAACTTCAAATTATCTCCCTCCATCTGTAAAGCAAATTATATTCATGTTCGCCATTTATAGATATTTTGTCATAGTTGGGAGGACATTGGTTTGTCCCTTTATCCACTAGGACACTAAACTCTTAAAAACTCTCAAGTGACACAAAAAAAATACATGCAATGTCAAACCGTCAGAAATTGTCAATGACTCGATGTCGAACTGTCAGAAATTGTCGATGACTGGATGTTTCATGTATAGAAAATACATCGCACATCTATCATAATTGCGACACCAACAAATAGTAATGATGACATGCTGAAGTTTTTAGATGGTGCAAACGACAACGCATAGGTGTTGTAATAGCGATAGATAAAATATGTAATGATGGCTCATATTGCGACACCTAAAGGTCACATTTTTTGTGTTAACTGTCGCAAATTATGACAGATGTGCAATGTATTGTCTATACATGCGATGTTGAGCTGTCAAAAATTGTCGACAGCTCAATGTTGCATGTATAGAAAATACATCGCACATCTGTTGTAATTTACGATGCCCACAAACTGTAACAACGGTATGGTGAAGTTTTTAGACGTTGCAAACTGGGACAATTAGCACAAAAAATGCGACACCTATGTGTCATAATAGAAACAACTAAAATATGTAATAACAACATGATAACCATCATAGCCAGCTTGTATTGTGACAATTAGTACCGTCACAATAATGACAAACTGTACAACCATTATTGTTTTTGACACCAAAAATGCAACACTAGTCTCTGTCGCTTGGCCGACAGGGCAGTGTTGGAAAAGTGACGCATAGCTATCAAAAAATGGTCTCAAATGTTGTAGTGCAAGGCCACTCCTTATAGGGTGATTAAAATCCTCTAACAGGGTCACACCTAACAGTGTGTTTTGTAACCTTTAATAGGGTTGGCTCCTAACAGGGCTCACTTCAGAAGAGTGAAAAATAGTAACTAGTTACATTGGTGATTTTTCCCATATTGGTTTTCCATGTTAAATCTTGGTGTCATTTGTGTACATGCTATTTAATTTATGCTTTATGTTTTTTCACTTAATCACTAAAGTTTAATCACATTTAATATCTTAAGATTGCTTTGTTAACCGAGTTACAAAAGAATATCTTAATTGACCGAGTGATAGTGATAATTTTGTTTAAGACATCTAAGGGACTTGGATATGTTTTTGTGGTAACTGATTCACCCCCCTCTCATTTACTCAACTCATTTCAAACAGTTGGTATCAAAGAATTTGGTGCTTTCAAGGAAGTTTTTAAGGCTTAAGCTAAAGATCAAAGATGTCTTATAGAAGGGAGATCCCCAAGCTTAACAAAGACAACTTCGTTGCATGGAAAGAGTTGATGAGGCTACATCTATCTACTATCAGAACCACCGATACCTATGTCTATGGATCAGATGATGGACATGAAGAATCATAACATAGTGATGGTTGATATAGCCTCTTCACTCAACTATTCAGAATTTGATGAAGTCAAGGACTTCCCACTGCCTATGATATGTGGAAGAAACTGCAAGAAATCCATGGAGGAGATGATAATGTAAAGAGAGCCAAATTAGAGAGTCTCAAAGGTCAATTTGATCAGATAAAAATGAAAGTAGGAGAAGACATTACAATATATAGTGAAAGAATCAAGAAAAGTGTCAGTACCATTAGAGCTGCTAGTGGAACAATTGAAGACAAAACAGTGGTTAGTAAGGTATTGAGAACTTTACTTCCTATCTATGCAATTAGAGTTTCAGATATTCAAGAGATGAGGTGCAGTAATGATATAACTCTAGATGCATTGGTTGGAAGGCTAACGGCTTTTGAGTTGGACAATTTTGACAATTATTCTCCTAATCCTAGCAACTTTGAGTCTACATTAAAAGCTAAATTAAACCTTGGTAAGAAGGATAGAAACTCAAAAGGAAAATAGATTGAAAGTGATAGTGATGATGAATTTGACGATGAAGATTTAGAAATCATTGAAGCACTACTTGCAAAGAGAGCTACCAAAGGAAAGTACAAAGGAAGAATACCATTGATTTGCTTTTCATGTAATGAGGTTGGCCACATTGCTCCTAAATGTCAAAAAAAAGAAGACAAAGATGAGAGAAAGTTCAACAAGTACAAAGGAAAGAAAGATTTTAAAAATTACAAAAGCTACAAGGACAAAGGTAAGAAATCTTGTTATATTCCAAAAGATTTTGATAGTGGTGAAGATGAAGATGAAATGGTTTACATTGCTATTAAGGATGAGTCAGATAATGAAGAAGATGAAAAGACTACACCTTTCTCTCATATTGGTAAAAATGGCACTTGGATAATTGATAGTGGTTGTTCTCACCACATGACTAGTGATAAAAATAAATTTGAACATCTTGAACACTATGATGGTGGGAGTGTCACTTTTGGAAATGATGAACCTTGATATGTGAAAGGTAAAGGTTTTATTTCTCTAACTAAAGGAATCAAATGTGATAATTCTCATTGGGTTAAAGGACTAAGGTGAAATATACTGAGTGTGGCACAGCTGAATAACATTAGTTTCAAGGTAGAATTCATGAATGGTAAGGCCAAGCTCCTCGATGGTAAGGGAAACCTAGTTTGAACTGGCAGACAAACAAAATGTAATTTATTCTATCTTGATCTCACTGAAATTTTGTGTTTTATTGCACAAGTAGAAGAAAGTTGGTTATGTCATAAAAGATTGTGTCATGTGAATTTTGATAACCTAGTCAACATAAGCAAGAACAAAATAGTAAGAGGTATTCCTATTTTAAAGAAACCTGAATTGGCTAATACAAACAATATCAAATTGGGAAAGTGGGTGAATCTAGTTTCAAGATCAAGAACTACAATATTGAAGAAATATTGTAGTTAGTGCATATTGATCTATGTGGACCAATTGGAACAACAAGTTACACTAGAGAGAAGTATTTCATTCTATTTTTTTATGATCATTCAAGAATGATTACTGTTATGTTTCTCAAAGAAAAATTAGAAGCTTTTTAGAAATTCAAGTGGTACCTTCACAGAGTTGAGAAGGAAACTGGAAAGAAACTATAATTTCTAAGATCTGATAGAGGAGGTGAATTCATTTCTAATGAGTTCATTGAATTTTGTATTGAAAGAGGAATTAAGAGACAAGTATCTGCTCTTGGTACACCACAACAAAATGGAATAGCAGAAAGAAGAAATAGATCTATTATGGATTGTGAAAGAACCTTGATGATTGAAAAGAATGTTGCAACCAAATAATGGAAGGAAGCTATCAGCACTACAGTACACACCTTGAACAGAGTTCAACTGAAGAAAGGTACTAATCAGACACCCTTTGAATTATGGTATGGCTATAAACCCAATGTTTGTTATTTCAAAGTATTAGGAAGTAAATGTTACATCTTGAAGGAAGAAAGAAATGGAAAATTTGATGTAAAAGGAGATGAAGGCATAATCCTAGGCTACTCCAGTAAAAGCAAAGAATATAAATATTTAAATCTTACTACTCATAAATTCATAGAAAGTGTACATGTAAAGATTGATGAGTTTGCAGAGAGAAGTGAAGAACAAAGTAGTAAAGAGCCGGAGGACTACATGAACTTTGTGTATTATTAACTTGATACTATCCATAAGACACAAGCAATAGTGATTGGACAAAAACCTTGTCAACCATTGAATTCATCAGCGCAAACTTTGTTACAACTAGTTCAACCTGAGTTGCAGCCTGTGAAACCTGAGTTGCTGGCAGAGGAAGCCAAGTCACAGACAAAGGGAACTGAGTCTCATATAGAGGAACCTAAGTATCAGTCAGAAGAGAAGAACAAAATGTTTGAGCATGGTGAACAAAGTGGAGAAAGCCTAGAATCAAAATTGAAGGAACTTGTACTTGCCAAATATGTTAGAAGGCATCATGCACCTGAGAAAATAATTGGAGATCAAACAGAAGGTATAATAACAAGGAACAAGCTTAAAGGTACATGTTTTCTTAGTGAATTTGAACCTAGATCCATTAAATATGCATTGAGTGATGAAATTTGGATAAAAGCCATGAATGAAGAGATTGAGTAGATAGAAATGAACAAAACCTGGACTCTTGTGTCTCGACCAAAAGACAATAATGTGATTGGTACTAAGTGGGTTTTTAGAAACAAGTTGAATGAAAAAGGTGAAGTTTCTAGAAATAAGGAAAGATTAGTGTGATATGCTCAAGAAGAGGGTATTGATTATGGAGAAAATTTCACTCATGTTGCTAGACTTGAAGGAGTCATAACTCTTCTGGCATATGTTGCACATAAAGGATTCAAAGTATACCAAATGGATGTAAAATATGCATTCTTGAATGGAATTCTAGAAGAAGAAGTCTATATTGAGAAACTTGAAGGATTTGTTGATCCTAACAAAAGGAATATGGTTTCCAAATTGCAAAAAGCTTTGTATGGACTGAAGCAAGATCCTAGAGCCTGGTATGAAATACTACATGGTTACCTAGTAAGTATTGGATTTCAGATAACTAATGATAATAGTAGCTTATACATCAAAGAAGGACCTCAGAAAAAGATACTATTAGCAGAGATATTTGTTGATGATACACTATTCACTGGATATGATGATTTATGCAAAGCATTCTCAGAAGCAATGAGTAAGGAATTTGAGATTTCTATGTTTGGAGCAATCAAACTATTTGTTGGTTTGCAAGTTCATCAAATGAAGGATGGTATCTAAAATACTTAGTCTAAATACATCAAAGAGATACTAAATAAATTTGAAATGGAAGACTCCAGACCATTTGGGACACCCATGTGTACTGGACATAAATTGACTAAGGATGATGACTCAAAGGAGGTATATCAAACTACTTACAAATCCATGATTGGAAAACTTCAATATGTTATTCACACTAGGCCTGATATTGTATTAGCAGGTTGTATTGTTGAAAGGTTTTAAGCTAATCCTAGAAAGAATCATTTGATGGCTATCAAAAGGATTCTAAGATATCTTAAGGAAACTGAAGATTATGGATTATGGTATAAGAAAGGAGGAAAATTTGGATTGAAGACTTTTACCGATGTTGATTGGGCAGGAAGTGTTGGTGACAGGAAGAGAACTAGTGGTGGAGTATTATTTCTTGGAAAGAGATTAGTATCCTTGACTAGTAAGAAAAAAAATTGCATCTCTCATTCTACAGTAGAGGTAGATTATGTTGTTGCATCAGTAAATTATTCAAATATCATATGGTTCAAACAACTATTGTTAGGTATGAAGGAGGAAATCAAAGAACCAGTTGTTATCTACTGTGAAAATACTAGTGCTATTAACATTTCAAAGAACCCTGTGATGCATACTAAGACTAAGAATATTGCAATAAAGTATCATTTCTTGAGAGAGTTGGTTCAAGACAAGGAAGTACGGTTGGAATATGTGAATACTAAAGAATAAATTGTAGAGATATTCACAAAACCTTTACCTAAGGATGCATTCTTGTATCTTAGAGGAAAGCTAAGGGTGATTCCCCTAACTGAAGCTCACTAAAGCACAATTTAGTGATGCATCAACTGAGCTATAGTGAAGATATAAAATTTGATGCAGGTTTGTGAGAGCTTATATGAATCAGCACATCAGGTACATTATAACTTCAAAGATGGAAATACTATTGGATAGAGCCTTTGGCATTAGATGTCAAAGAGGGAGAGTTTATTGGTGTCATTCCAAAGAAATTAGTATATTAGAAGGAGAAAATTTATCAAAGATAGAGATTGATGTAAGAGGGAGAAATATGTATTTCACTGACTATGAAGACAAAGGGAGTTTTCTTGTTGAGAATCAGAATGAAGCTAAGGACATTTAAAATTTTATTCTTGTTTCTGTATGTCTATAATTCTTTGTATTATGACATGTTGTGTTTCCATCAATGCCAAAGAGGGAGATTGTTGAAGAAAATTATTCAATTGTGTATTGTCATTGATATTACACAAATATATACACTTATGTAGTGATGTTACACCAATGTCTACATCCAAACTGAGCACAATCAATGTATGCCAAGTGATTTTTAGTGTATACCGAGCTCAGTCTGCTATTGAGGAAGTTTTATATTAACCGAGTTCACTCAGGCAACACAGAAAGTTTGGTGTTAACTGAGTTATACATTCAGTATCAGCCAACTAACAGTGGTTTACATTTTATGTATAATTGGTTAATTGCAGCCAATAGATTTGAGTTTTAATGTTTATTTAGAAAGGTATTCAAGCCGACTTGATAAGGCTTATCATATATATAAAAGGTCAAGTTTGGATTGAATGTGTGGAAGTAGAATTTTTGATATGAAAAGTGAAGGCAAAATTATAGGGAATTCTAATTAAGGGCACAATATCCAAACCAAGTTGCACAAGAATATTTGATCAGTAAGGATCGAGTTAAAACTAGAGTAGAGATCTGAATTAGCAAAATCAGTTTCTTCTACAAACAAGTCAATTCATTATTACTCTTTAATACTTGTAGCAGTGATCTAAATCTCTTAACAGAGTAGACTTAACAAATTTTTGTAAATCCTCTCACAAGGTGACATTTTTGCATTGAAGTGTTTGAAGATCTCTAACAAGGCCACTCCTTACAAGGTGATTAAAATCCTCTAACAAGGTCACACCTAACAGTGTGTTTTGTAACCTTTAATAGGGTTGGCTCCTAACATGGATCACTTCAGAAGAGTGAAAAATAGTAACTAGTTACATTGGTGTTTTTTCCCATATTGGGTTTCCACATTAAATATTGGTTTCATCTGTGTACATGCTAATTACTTTATACTTTATTTTTATGCACTTAGTCACTAAAGGTTAATCACATTGAATATCTTAAGATTACTTTATTAACCGAGTTACAACAGAATATCTTAATTGACCAAGTGACAGTGATAAGTTTGTTTAAGACATCTAAGGGACTTGGATTTATTTTTGTGGTAACTAATTCACCCCTCCCCTCTCAGTTACTCAACTCATTTCCAACACATTCTATACTAACCCAACCATTTATTCATTGCATCCATAGCTCTATTCCCAATGGTAAAGTTATAAATCTTGAGCTGCCTGGGTGTGAAAGTACCCTTTCTATAGCAAGCCAAGTGCTCTTTATCTGTCCACATCAGCTACTCGATAAACTCCGTTACAACTACTCTTGGATGCACATGCCATGGAAGTATGTGTGGGGTTGGGAACATCCATAAACCCTAATCAAAGAAAAGTTTTTATCACAGTAAAAATCTCCTCAATTGTGATCTCCTGCCCATTTGCCCACATACTAGAAAGGTTTGAGAAGTTGAAGCACCTTGATTGGCAGTCTTGTCACATTGATACCCAACAAATATAGAATTGGATGTATAATCCAATTCTCAAAACTACGGTATTCATTTTCAATTGAAGTATAGTTACAAACCCTAAGACAGAGTTGTACAGGGTTTGGTTGGCCATGGAATTGCATCCTTGGTCTCAGATTTTGTGTTTCCATGTTGTTGATGTTAAAGTACAGAATTAAAAGCATTAAAATAGAATAATGCATGAGATTAGGGTTGGATTTATTATGGATATCTATGAGGCCTTGGTGTATCTCATCAATGACATACTGGATGTAGTCAAAGTCAGTATTGGCATGTGAGTTCTGAATGTCCAAGATGATCATCAAAAGATCTGCAGGAAAATTTTCACTACCCCCATCCATTCCCAAAACCCTACACAGCCGATAAGAAATATATTTCATATAGAAGCTCAAATCCTTATAAAAATATGGTGCAACAGAATTTTGCAGAGGAGCTATGTAATCTCTATTTGATCTAGGTACATGAGCCTAGATCAACCTACTAACAATGCTGGCCTCCCTGGCATACTTATTCTGTAACTTGGTTAAATCAATATTTGTAGTATAGGTATGGTATATGTCAAAGGATTTCATGAAATATGCCCTATCCAAAGTAACTAAAGTTGTCCCATCACTTTTCTTGATAGTTATAGAAAGAGAATCATACTTTCTGGCCAGCTCAATTAGTAAGTCTACATCTACAAAGATATTTGGGAGAATCAGCTTAGCCAAACCTAATGTCCAAGGGTTTGAAATGTGAATTTTATTGTCCCTATTACTATAAAATTAATTGAATAAATGATAACCAAAAACCTTGGGAGTATTTGGATCTCTATAATTTGACATGTCATCACAGAAAAGTTCATTGTTTACCTTTTTGTTTTGGTTGGTTCCAAGTAGCAAAGCCATGAATTTCTCAAAGTATTTTCTCTTCACTTTCTTCTCCTCTTTTGTATCTCTACTTCCTCCACTGGTTGAATCCCTTCTCAGTCCAGCTTGACTCATCTTTGCTGATCTTTACTAAACAATTCTCCTGTCAGACACAATTTTTCTTTGAAACTTAAGTACTTTCTTAGCTTTGAGAACTTTGAAAGCTCATACAATTTCTCTGCTCTGTACCCTAAAATCTGGTAATCAAAAATGTGAAAAGGCTACATCTATTTATCATTTGAAAATTGAATGCACCAGGCTAGTCGAGTACCTGGAAATAGTTTCTCAATCACTTCTCCAATTACTCTGCATGTATTGACATCAATTTTCTCCTAGCCATGACGCTTGAAGCTGATAGGAAATCAAATTTGAAAAGCCAACTTTAAAAAGTCATGAGTGATTTTTAGTTATAAAACCTTAATTTATGTGAAAAATCTTTAAACTCGATATGATTGGCTTGATTTTCTTACTTTTCCATAGCTCAAAAAATTATTTATACCTTGTAAGAATCTTTCCTCTTTAATAACCTAGCTTCTTTGCCTCATTTCTTTATAATGTCATGAGAACAAACCCTCATGATTTTACCTTACTCTTACCAAAGTTCATCTAAATATTGCGTGACTGTGTTATCTCCAAGTCTCTGAATGTTTCCACTAACTCTGGTTATGTCACGAGATCTAGCACCAGCCATATGATTAGATCTTGATCCATGGTTGTCTCTAGGTCGTGACATGGTTTACTTGACTCTAGCTTTGTTATGAGATTATGCACTGGCCAATCATTTTAACTCTTCACTTGCCTTTGGTTTACCTTTTAATACTAAGTGTTTAGCTTCTTCCTATCTCTTGCTGAATAAAATTTACCAGGCTTATGCTTTCAACCTCAAGTTTATTTAGATATCACATGACAAGATTAATCTTGCAGTCGCTGAATACTTTTCTTAACCATGAATCTATTCAAAGATTATGCACACACTGCAAGGTTCATATCTCATCAGTGGTCAAGATCTTTTCTTATCAACTCAACATTTTAACCTTAATTTGACCTTAAGTCGTCTGGCGATCACGTGACTAAGAAAACTCAAATTTTCTGAATGTTTTCCTTTACCATGAGTTTATTATGAGATCACAGGCATACCACATGATTGGATCTAGAACTATGATTTTCACTGAGTCTCTGAAGTATCTTGTAATTTCTCATTCTATTTGGACATCACGGGACCACCCTTGATCTTGCTTTGATCCAATGGCCTGCGCTGAATCTTACAAACTTAAGCTTTAACCTGAACTTATTCTGAGATTACGTGACTAAGGCTATCTCAAAATCTCATAATACTTAGATTAACTTGGGTCAAGTCTGGAGACCTAGAGATAAATCTATATCTGAATCGCTAAAATATTTTCTTGACTCTGGGTTTACTTAGAAATCTCACGAACACCATAGATTTCTTAACCACTCATAGATGTGTCTATATTTGAGCTTATTATCTCTTGATTGCTGAGTGATTCATGACTTCTTGACTTTTTCTAGCAATTCAATGCCAGCCACATATCTTTGTCCTGATCAACATCCCAAATTTTCTCATGAAAAACTTGACTTAGCTCTGGCTTAACCAAAATTGACCATGGTTCTTCTGGAGATTGCATGACCGAATGAATCTCTAAGTCACTGAACATTTTGACTTGCCCTGGTTTAATTCAAAGATCACGTGACTGCCCTCAGATCTTTCCTTGATCAATGATCAACATTGAATCTCATAATCTTTATGTACTTTACTAATTCTCCCTAATATTATATGGTAACCTTTGATCTTACTTTCATCCAATGGTCTACGTTGAATCTCACAATCTTTCACTTAACTAGACATTTATTCTGAGATCTCGTGACTGCTTTATCTCTGAATCTTCAAATAAACCTTACTTGACTTAGCTTTTACCATAGGTTTATTTTGAAATCACGAGACTAGTCTTATCTCCAAGTCTCATAAATATTTTCTAATACTGGGGTTTACTTGGAGATCATGTGCAAGCCACACGATCAAGTCAAAGACATAACAAGATCTATGGTTATCTCTGAATCTCTGAATAAATCACTTAACCCTGAACTCATTTGGAGATCACACAAAAAAGAGAAAAGTAAACTTTTCCTTGACCTTAGGTTGGATCATGAGATTATGCGACTAAAGCTATCTTGCAATCGCTGAAATTTTCTTGTAACTTGAGTTATATCTTGAGATTTAGTGCTAGCCATATGATTAGTTCAAGCTCAACCGCCTGCACTTAATCTCTAAATTTGATAAAGCATATTAAATTCTTCTCGAGATTAAATGATACAAGCTTTCACCAAGTCGCTAGACCATAAGGAATATTCATTTGTGATTGCGATATCAAGAGATAAATATAATGACTTTAAAAGTACATGGCTTAAAAGATCTTAAGTCACTCGACAAAAAGTAACTTCAATTTAGAACACGATTGCAAGGGCTAGGGTTTATTTGCAAGGTAATACATAAATGACCTAGATTTTAGGGTTTTCAACAAATTTTGTTCACTTTTCTTGGAAGAACAAAGATTTGCAGGAAATGTTTAGGGTACTCTGGGAACAGACCTTGATTTCTAGGGCATAAACTGACATTTGGAACCAAAGTTTTTAGCAAGACTAAAAAAACATGAAATAGTCCCAATAGTGGCTCTATTGGAGGATGCTTGAATGCAAGTTCATAGCAAGAATTAGAAATCTCTGGGAGGCAAACCAAAACCACTCTAACCTATTGCAAAAGAAAACACACAACTGGAAAGAAACACACAACAGAAAGCAAACACACATATACATAAAATACAAGACTACTGTGCATGGAAAGAGTTGATTCAATTGAAGAAAGGCTTTAAGAATTGTCCATGCATTGGAAATTCAAATACCTCACCATCCATATTTTTAACTAAATATGAATCCTTACCAAAGATATTATTAATGATAAAGGGGCCCAAGCACAAGGACTCAATTTTTTTATGTTTTCCCTTTTCCTCAGCCCTTGCATTCCACTGAAGAACCAGGTCATCATGCTAGAACTTCCTGTCATTTTCTCTCTTGTCAAAAAGGTATTTCATTTTTTCTACAATTTGATATTTTATTTTTGATTGTCTCTTCTTACTAAATCCAAATTTACTAACTGAACCATTCTATCCTGCACAGGCTCAGAAATTTCTAGGCCTTTAGCTTGGATGAATTTATACACGGGGATTAAATTGTTCACAGGCATTCTGGATTTAATTTATACATGGGGAGACTTTCCTATTACCTTTTTTAAAATAATCCTATCTGCCCATAAAGAAATTTTTAGCTTTGCATGCCATGCTCTTTTGTTGTTTTCAAGGCTTTTCTTCAAGATTTGAAAAATTATTTTATTACTAGATTATGCCTGTCCATTTTCTTGAGGGTGGTATGGGGATGAGTAGGAAATAACAATTCCCATGTCAGAATAGAAATCAATAAACTCTTCTGATCTAAAACACATGGCATTATCCATTACTAGTTTGATTAGAACCCCAAACCTAGTGATCACATTGTTCATCAAAAAATCAATGACCATTGTGCTTGTAGCCTTCTTAGTTGGAATTTCTTAAATCCATTTGGTAAATTAATTAGTAATAACCAAAATCCAACTGTTCCCCCCACTTGATTTCTTAGCAAATTCTCCAATAAAATCCATCCCCCACATGGTGATAGGTGCTTCTACAACAATAGGATTTAACAAAAGAGCACTTAAAAAATTCATCTTATTTGAGAACCTTTGACATGGGTCATATATCCTTACAAAAGCATGGACATCTTTAAAAAAATGAGGCCAATAGTAACCATCCCTTAAAATATTATGAGTTGTTACCCTAGCTGAGTAGTGTCCTCCACACATCCCAGAATGCATTTTTTTTAGGACCTTTTCAGACTGTCCTTTGTCTAGACATAATAGAAATATGCCATATTCCCTATTTTTCCAATACAAGTCACCCTGTAATAGCACATACCTCTGAGCTTACAATCTCAAGCTTCTTCTTTGGTTGTCATTCAAATCTTCTAGGCAACTAGCATTTTTTAGAAAATACATTATGTTAGTATACTAGAGCTGCATCTCAATGCTTGTAACTGTTGGTACCCTAAATTTTGAGAATTTAGAAGTACCAATCCATTATCAAGAAAGAAATTTTCTCAATACTAAAAAAAATCAAAGGAAGGAAGCTTTATGACACAAATAAATATAACTAACTAATCGAAGCCTTTAGAAAATGCTGGAATTTCAACCTGCTATAAAGATGATGCCGCTAGAGACTGAAGATGGTCAAATTTTATAAATCTAAAAATGACCCAATTCCAAAAATCAATTTTCCTATCTCTAGCAGAAATATTAGATTTTCATGAGGTGTTTTGAATTTTCTGCCAAAGCCAAATCCAAAATTTAGGTAGTTATTTTTTGGTTAGTTTATTATTTTTTCAAAATAATTTTTAATAAGGGTTATGTATTTTCACCCTAAAGAGGTGTGAAAGCCACTCAAACACACACACACACACACACACACACACATATATATATATACATAATGTAAAGAGACAAGAATACAATATATTTTTAATAGGATAGAATTTGATCACAACTACAACATGGACTCTGATGTACTATTTTTTCAACATTAATAAAGGTAAGTGCTCTTCTTTTTACTTGTGGTTATAAGTTATATGTTTTCAATTAGTCTTTCGAATATTCTATTTTATAGAGTGTTTCATTGTGTTAAATTCCCTGAGTATCATAATTCAAAATTAATATATATAGTTTAAATAACAATTGAAAGATCTGCGTATCTTCTCTTGTTTTTATCGGTCTCTTAATTTGAGTTAAATTTGATAAGATTAGCTATATAGATTTATTTGAATTATAAGCCAAGTGGAAGCCTGTGAAGTAATAGTCTCACTTTATTAAAAGCATTTTTTTAAAATTGTCTCCGATTGTACGTAGGATTGAGAATTTTCTGACTCTATAGCCCAAGTATTTAGAAGACACTGATCTGATCATTATTTGGAAATTGTCATTTGGTTCATACTTTGTAGTTTGTAGATTATTTAATTATTATTTCAAAAGCATTAATTTTCATTCCTTAGTATAATCCATTTTATTCAAGCTTTATAAAGTAGATATTATAAGGAGATTTTTTGCTTTCCTCCAAGGATCATTCACCACCTTTGGGGGAACTTTTTTTTGTGTACGTAGAGGTGCGACATAGAAAATTTGATAGTTCAAAGTGAAATCAGGCCTACCAGCCTTGGCTTGATTAAGCCAAAATTGCAGAGGTATCAAGTGGTGCATCACCATTATACCTGTCAGTTGGCCAAAAGTGATCCATCATTTTTGGGCACCAACAAATTGGTGACTTTTTTGGGGAGTTGTCTATCAAAGACAATGTTGAAGATTACCTAGAAGCTCTGGTGATTTAATTAAGACTCTACTGGAGATAAGAACTCATAAGACTGTAAGTTTTTTCCTTCTAGAAAGAAGGTGGTGACTCTATTTAACAAAACATTTTAGTCAATGACTCATCTGAGGGAGAAGACCTAGAAGGAGATAAGTAAATTTTTCCTCTTTAAAGAGGTGGTGACTCTATTGAAAAGAACCTAATGTATAAAGAAAGAAGTTACTACAAATTTAGATATTCAGTATGTACCAAAATACATATTCACATAAAGTATCAAAATTTTGTGACCCAAGACCAAAATTTATTATTGAAGTATATAGACCATTGAGTTTTGATAACATCCCTAGTGGTCAGAAATATTTTCCTCTTAAACTAAAAAAATATGTTCCCAAATTTTGTGGAGATGGATCAGAATCACCAACGGAGCATTTGTAGGCATTTTGTAAATTTATTGTAGATTGTCATATCTATGCAGAAGATGTGATTATGAAACTATTTGTAAGATAATTGATGGATCATGCAGGTTTACTTTTTAGTATGACACCTGAATAAAGTATATCATCATGGAGAGAGTTTGAGAAATGGTTTCTTGATATGTCTCATGATGCAAGTGACGATGGTATGCATTATGAACAGGACAAGATTCAGGATCACAATATGGAAGAGGACTCTTACATGTCTCAACTTGATGCATTTTTTAGCTTTGAGAGATTTGAAGGGGATTCTTTTGAACATTTTCTGATAAGAATGGTGGACATTCTTTGAGAAATACCTTCAAACATTATGCCTTCACAAAAAAAAATCATGAGAAATGTTAAAATATTGGGAATTACATCAGATGATCCTTCTGTAAAGTTCCTTGTGCATATATTAGAAGAAGATGATGAAGACAGAAAAAGGGAGGCTATTGCTCAGATTGAACAAGCCCGTGTGATTGATGATTATCTTGGTGAGGAAGATGAATGCACTAGTCATATAGAAGATAAAGAAGCATCCATTCTTGAGAACCATAATAATACTTGTGATGACAAGGAGGATAAAAATTTGGATCAGATTGAAGAATAATTTTTACATGATGAGATGTGTATGGAAACATGTATCAATGACCATGATGATGAGGAAGAAAACCTTCTCAGTACAATATAAATTTCAGCTTTTTTAGATATGGAATATTAAAAACATGTTGAGAAGAGTGGTCAAATTTTTTTTCATCAAGATAAGAAAGTTAATAGATCAGTATATATTAAGGGAGTACTAGATGAAGGAGATGATAAAATCCAAAATTCAAATAATGGTGATGAAATAGAACATCATACAATATATAAACAAGAAGATGTTTTAGATGAAAGCTCTCATGAAGATATGCCCAAGCTCTCTATGTTCCTGAATTCATTATTTGAAGAGGAAGAAAAAGAAGATGTGTTTGAGTTCTCTATGTTCCTGAATCTATTGTTTGAAGAGGAAAGAGAGGAAGATATGTCTATGCCCTTGAATCTATCAGTTGAAGAATATTTTCTATGCAACCAAGCTCATCAATATCATGATAAAGAAAGTGGGCCTAGTGATCATTTTGAATATGACGAAACTCAAAATATGTATGGGGAAGTGTATTCGGAAAGTGAGACATGCATTATCTCATCCTATGAGCAGAAGTTATATCAAACATATGAAGATGAGATGGAATCAAATAGACATAATGAGGAGAATGTGTTGAATATTAGCTCTGAAAATTATCCGAGTATCCTATCTGATCAAATTCTTGATGAGAATGAAGTTCCTGAATGTGGGTTATCTCAAAATCCTTTTTGTAAAGAGAAACAACATCTTGAGTCTAGGGAAGATTATGTACGTATAGGAATCCATGCAAAAGAGCTCAATCTAGTTACTTGTAGGGTTGATCAAATGCATGGGGATCTTCTATTTAGAAAGGACTACAGTGCACCTGCTAACTTTTCTAAGGGTAAACATAAGTTAAAGCATATTAATAAAGAAATGAATATTGTCCATGAGAATGGTGGCATCATTTTAGGGAGATCCAAAGTATCACATGATCAAAATTATGTGTTTGATAGTGGAAAGAAGCAGTGTTCATTTTTGGGGGGCTTGGGGCCACCCAATTTCACTTTGCATTAGATTAGGTGAGGATACTTGGTCTGCTTCTCTAGAGATAGCTAGAATCTCGCTATACTCAAAGGGAGAATACATCCCCAGAAAGAGCCACTGTTTGTACCTAAATTTTGAGAATTTAGAAGTCCCAATCCATTATCAAGAAAGAAAGTTTCTCCATACTAAAAAAATCAAAGGAAGGATGCTTTATGACACAAATAAATAGAACTAACTAATCAAAGCCTTCAGAAAATGTTGGAATTTCAACCTGCTACAAAGATGATTTTGACAGAGGCTAAAGATGGTCAAATTTTACAAATGTAAAAATGACCCAGCTCGGGAAATCAAATTTCCTATTTCTAGCAGAAATATTAGATTTTCATGAGGTGTTTTGGATTTTCTGCCAAAGCCAAATCCAAAATTTAGGTAGTTATTTTTTAGTTAGTTTATTATTTTTCCAAAATAATTTTTAATAAGGGTTATGTCTTTTCACCCTAAAGAGGTGTGAAAGCCACTCAAACACATATATATACATAATGTAAAGAGACAAGAATACAATATACATTTTTAATAGGATAGAATTTGATCACAACTACAACATGGACTCTGATGTACTATTTTTTCAACATTAATAAAGATAAGTGCTCTTCTTTTTACTTGTGGTTTTAAGTTATATATTTTCAATTAGTCTTTCAGATATTCTATTTTATAGAATGTTTCATTGTGTTAAATTCCCTGAGTATCATAATTTAAAATTAATATATATAGTTTAAATATCAATTGAAAGATCTGTGTATCTTCTCTTATTTTTATCGATCTCTTAATTTGAGTTAAATTCGATAAGATTAGCTATATAGATTGATTTCAATTATAAGTCAAGTGGAAGCCTGTGAAGTGATAGTCTCGCTTTATTAAAAGCAAGTTTTTAAAACTGTCTCTGATTGTAAGTAGGATTTAGAAATTTCTAACTCTATAGCCCAAGTATTTAGAAGGAACTAATCTAATCATTATTTGGAAATTGTCATTTGGTTCATACTTTGTAGTTTGTAGATTATTTAATTATTATTTCAAAAGCATTACTTTTTAATGCTTAGTATAATCCAGTTTAGTAAAGATTTATAAAGTAGATATTATAATCAGATTTGTTGCTTTCCTCCAAGGATCATTCACCACCTTTGGAGGAACATTGTTTTGTGTACATAGTGGTGTGACTTAGAAAATTTGATAGTTCAAAGTGAAATTAGGCCTACCAGCCTTGGCTTGATTAAGCCAAAATTGTAGAGGTATCAAGTGGTGCATCACCATTATACCTGTTAGTTGGCCAAAAGTGATCCATAATTTTCTGGCACCAACAATAACCACTTCTCCACAAGTATTAACATTGTTCACTTGGACTAAATCCAAATTTTCTTCTGTCATTAACTTAGGCAGTCCCAATCCTCTCGCTAGCTTAGTAATGTGATTTCCAAGTCAAACTCATGGATCTTGTTAATCCACTTGAACCTTTTCCTTGTTACCTCACTCTGGACCAAAATGTCTTTCACTAGAGCATGGGGAACATATACATTTACCTTGGCACAAACTAAGTAACGTCTAAATGCCTTGAATGATTTTACTAGAGCATAGGCTTGCTTCTCCATCAGTTGATAACTTCATTTAGTAGATTGTAAAGACTTTCTAAAGAAGGCAATAGGGTGTTCAAACCCTCCATCATTTTTCTACAACAATACTACTGCAATGGTGTGAAAAGATGCAAATGTAAACAATGAGAATGGCTTTGTATAATCAGGAGAGGTCAAAACAGGAGCTTCCTAAATTGCTTGTTTTATCTTTTCAAATGCCGATTGCACCTCTTGGTCCCATTCAAAATTCAAATTTTTCTTCAATAGCTTAACTATTGGCTTGACTAATTCTGCAAAATTTGCAATAAATCTCCTAACAAAATTTATCTGTCCTAGAAAAGATTGTACACCTTTGAGGTTTTAAGGAGAAAGGATTGTTTGAATAGCTTCAACTCTCTCTGGATCTATCCTTACCTCTTCCTTTGACACTATATGTCCCAAGAGTTTTCCTTCAGTCACAACAAATTGACACTTTCTTGGGTTCAAGGAAATCCCATACTCTAATGCTTTGATCAAAACCTTCTCCAAATGATTGCAATGGTCTTTAGATGTTTTTGAAAAATTAGTCAAATCACCCTGATAGACTACCATGAGGACATTTATAAGATCCTTGAAGGCTACATCCATTGCCCTATGAAAAGTTACACCAGCATTTTTAATACCAAAAGGCATATGGGCATATACATAAGTTCTCCAGGGAGTAGTAAAATTTGTCTTGAATTGTTTAGACTCCTTGACTAGCACCTGGTTATACCTAGAAAACCCATCCATCATAGACAATATATCACATCTAGTGACCTTGTGCAACATAGTTTCCATACTAGGTAATCCATAGTTGTCTTTCAAGGAATCTACAGTCCGATTTCTAAAATCAACACATAGTCTTATGTCCCCATTCTTGTTTCTCACTGGGGCTAGATTTGAAACCCATGATGAATGTCTTATAGGTTGGATTATGCCTGCATCTCTTAATTTCATCAACTCCATCTTCATTTTAGTAGCTAATACTGGGTTGATAGGCCTATGTTTTTGCATAAATGTTTCACATCCTCTTCAATGGGATGTCATGTTGAAACAAGTCTTCTCTATAGGATTTGAGGTCTTCATAAGACCAGGCAAAAACATGTTTATATTTATTCAACAAATTTATCAAATTCAATCTCACATTTTTGTCTAGCTTCTTCCCAATGTAAACCAATTGGGGGGACGTCTCTGATCCTAGGTTTATTTCCTCCAAATCATCCACCTTAGCATTAGATTTATGTGACATGTAGTTATCATTTATGCTAAACATGCCCTCAAGTTCAACCAATCACTTAGGAATGTGATTAGAAGCTAGTTGAATAATTTCATTCTCAAAGATGCATTCCTTACCATTTACAATTGCAATCAAAGAATTACAATCAATTTATTGGCCATCATAATTATCTACACACTGAATAAATCTAAGGATATCATCATCATCCTTAGAAACTTGCTAGTTATGAATATTTTCAGGCATTGCGGGCCTATTCTTGACTTTCACCACAGATACACCAGTAAGGGTGATATCATCAAAACATTTTCAAGTAAGTCTACCATGATATTATTTAACCTTTCTACCCAAAGAATTTTAAAAGCATCAAATAATTCTAATATATCCCAAACAACATATTTGTACAACTTCAATCTGTCATCTTTGGTAGCATATTGTGACCTTATTTGAGCTATTATCAATTGGGAATCCCCATGAAATTTTAAGAATTTGATACCATGCTTGATGGAAATGTCCATCCCCAATATTATTGCTTCATATTCAGGTATGTTATTTGTACAATGAAAACCTAACAGGAAAGAGTAATTGAAAGTAATACATGATGGGGATATAAATAAGACACCTTCTCCTAATCCTTCTTTAGAGAATCCTCCATCAAAGTACAGCTACCATAGTCCATCTTGTTGTAACAGTAGCTCATCGATAATTGGATCAATATTTCTCAACTGTGGCTTGACCTCTTGAACATCAAATTTCTCCATGTCAATTTATACACAACAATTTATTTGATCAAGCATGACTATCTCAACCATGACATATAGATGAACGAGGTTCTCTATACAACTTGACCTCAGCTCCATTCACGGGAATTGTTGCATATGAGAAATCCAGTTGTAGTCTTCCACCCACTATTGCTTCCCATTGTCTAGATAAGAGCATACCATAATGGGGTTGTGTGTCAAAAATAACTATATCCATTCTATAGGTAGCTTCAGGTAATGCAACAATTTTGACTTCAATATCTTTCAAGGTCCCTATCATAGGAACTTCTCTATTATCCATTGCATAAAATCTCCCATCAAAAGAGCTAACTTGAAGACCTAACTCCTTCATGACATGGTATTTGGTGTAGGGAACCTCCTGAAGATCCTAATTTTCTTTCTTTTTGTAATAAGGCACATCCATGAAATCACCCTTGTGTGTATTTTTTTGTTTGGGTCTTTGATGTAAGGTGAAGGACCTAAGGTGAGTTATAAACCTAGGTACCTTAAACCATGGTTAGACCTTGTTTGTTGTTGATATCATGTGGCTAGTTAGAAGTTATGTTTCTAAGTCCTTATTTTAGGTCCTAGTCATGTTTTGGACCTCTCCCACACCTTGGGAGGTCGGTAAGGTTAGCTTTTTGCCCAAATTAGCAACTTTGTCACTTATTGCCAAAAGTTGTCTTTTTGCAAAATGTTGCATGAGAAACTTTTGCAAAATGTTGCTTGGATTATGACAACTTATTTGTAACCAACCTAAACCACTTTTTGAAGCTTTTGAAATTCTTGGAGGATGTTATTAGGTGAGAGGATGCCTTCCAGGAAGGTTAGAATATAGTGTGTACAAAGATTGATGTTTAAGCAAGGAAATAGAAGAGTGTTTTGATTCATTCTGATAGTGTATGGCCTGGTATGAATTCATCTTGTGGATCAATTTGAATAATTTTTAGATGTCCTGAGTTTCTAAATCATTTTAGTTGGTTTGAGGTTTTTTCATCAAGTTTCTTAATATTTATCGATTTTACATTCTTGTTGTCTAAGAAAACAAGGTTTACTAGGTCAGTCACAAGGATGTGATCCTAACTTGAGATTTATCTAGTGGATCTTCTCAGCCACTTGTAAAATACAAGTTAGGATCATGGTCTTTAAGAATCCTAAGGCTTGAGCATTCAAATTTAGTCCTTCTATTTTCATGACAAAGCCCTAGGCTAATTATCCTTATGTAATTAGCCTGGTCTGTTAGTACAGTCACATGCATGTGCAGTATATGAGTGGGGTGATCAAACCAAATGTGTTTCTAGACTAATTTTGGGTAGGAGAATCCATCCAAGTCTCTGCATTTATTCCATGAACCCATCTTCTAACACTTTCTTAATAAACCAGGCCTAAACTAGCTAATTAGGCATGTGTGCTTTGTGAGAGTTTAGGGGGGAAAGAATGGAGTGAGATGTTGAGGATTTGGGAGTCTAAAAATTCCATAAAGGGTATCTAGAAACCCAATCAATTTGGTCAGATCCTTCCTTAGTTGAAATTTAAGTCCAAAAAACCCTCTGGTTAGGGCTACAAGGAATCCTAGACCATTTGGGATTCGACTACTCTTGGGTCTACAAGACCAAATCCATAGTTGGATTCCTAACCCTTGGGGTCTATTAAGAGTCTCCAATCACTTAGGATGGATTTTAGGATCCTCTGGTGAAGTTTTATACTTTGATGTGTGGTTTAGGGAAAGAGTCCCTAAAAGAGAAATTGCTTGGTTTCATAGATTGAATTGAAGAACTAAAAAGGAATAGGGGAAGCCTATTGACCCCTTGGAAAAGTCACAAGGCATCCTAAGAATAATTTTTTGGAGTGGGATTGATCAATTTTGAAGTTTGAAGGAGTGATAAAGAGTTAGGGTCCATTAAGGTCTTCTTGTAGTGCTCTCTGCATCAGGTGGTATAAGAGCCTGCTAAGATCTTGGAAGGAGCAAAGAATGGAGGACAAATCAGAATAATCTCAAGGAGAGGAAGTACCTACTAGAATCACAAATGTGGAATTGGCTAAAATTTTTAGGGAACAAGGAGCCAAGAATTGAAGAACATGCCTGCAGACCAATTAAAACTCCTTGTTCAGCTCTTGAGAGAGTTGGGAGAAGAGACCATAAGTCAGATATGCCCATGTTTTATGGAAAATTGGATCCTGAAGAATGCATGGATTGGGTGGAATCTATAGAGAAATATTTTGAATATGACATCATCTCTGAGAATTAGAAGGTTAAAGTTTCAAAATCTAGAATGAAAGGACTTGCCCTAAGTTGGTGGAACTTTCTGCAAAATGAAAGACTAGATGATGGAAGGAACCCTATCTCAACATGGAAAAAGATGTCAGTGGAAGTCAAGAAACAATTTATACCAGAAGATTACGAGATTGCCCTCCTTAAGAAGTTACAAAATCTATGGTAGAAAGACCTTGATGTGAGTGGGTACACTGAGGAGTTTCACAAAATGACCTTGAAGACCAGAGTTCCTGAAAATGAGAAGCACAAGCTTGCAACGTACATAAATGGACTAAAATACAATATTCAAGATGAAATGAGCTTATTCAACCCTGAATCAATACACAAATTTTTCCAAATGGCACTAAAATTTCAAGAAAAGAAGAAGAGGAGGGGAGAAAAAAATAATATAGGAAGAGGGAATAACTTCAGGGGTAGAGGTAGATTCAATGGTAGAGGACCATTTCAAAGAAGTCAAGGGGAGTTTAGTAACAATGAGTCAGAAGGAGAACACAATAACATAAACAATTTCAGAGGTAGGAGATCAAATATTAGAGGAAGATTTGGTGGAAGAGGACCTAGTGTCTTTACAGGGAAGTGTTTCACTTGTAATCAAGTTGGACATCAATCTTTCAGATTTCCTGAAAAGAGTGACACCAACAGACAAGGAGGGGACATAAGAGTACAACTTACCCATGAAGGTGATAATCAAAGTGTATCCTCCTATCATTCTACAACTTCTATCATTCTGCAACTTCAAGACCTGCAAATCCAAAACAAGAAGAATGTCTAATGATGCAAAGAAAACTCCTAAGAGTACCTACTACTGCAGAACCACCTTAGAGAAAGTCCTTATTAAGAACAAGCTCCAAGGTGAATAATAAGGTATGCAAAGTTATAGTTGATTCTGGATCTATAGATAATATTGCATCTAGGGAGTTAGTTACTAAGCTTAAGTTACATGTTACTCCTCATCCCTTCCCTTATAAGGATTCTTGGTTGACAAAAGAAAAACAAACCATCATCAATGAACAAGTGTGGGTAGATTTCAAGATAGGGGAATATACAGACAGGGTTCTATGTGATATCATAGAGATGGATGCATGTCATTTTTTATTGGGTATGCCTTGGAAGCATGATGTAGATGCTAAGAATGATGGGAAGTCCAATGTCTACACTATAGTTAAGGATGGTGTTGAATATGTAATGAATCCATTCCCTGACTATGAGAAAGAAAAACATACTACTAGCACTTTCTTGCACATAGGATAAAAGGAAATCATGAAAGTACTAAAGGAGAAGGATACCCCTTGTTATGCCTTACTAGTGAGACCCAAAAAGACACCTTTGAAGGAGTCCAAATTCCAATTCCCCACTAGGGATGTAGGCCCCAAACAAGTGAAGGCACTGTTAGACCAGTATAAAGGTATCATTACTGAGAATACACCAGAGTCTTTGCCACCTGAGAGGGAAGTAAGTCACTATATAGACTTCATACTAGGGGCCACTCTTCCCAATAAGGTAGCATATAAGATGATCCCTGAACAGAATCAAGAGATAGCAAAACAAATTGGAGAATTGTTGTCAAAAGGTCTCATTAGGAAGAGTGTGAGTCCTTGTACTGTCCCAGCAATCCTAGCACCCAAGAAAGAATGCACATGGAGTTTATGTACAGATTCTAGGGAAATCAATAGGATAACCATCAGATATAGGTTTCCTGTGCCTAGAATAGAGGATTTGATGGATTGTTTGGGGGGTGCAAGCTATTATTCCAAGATAGATCTCAAGAGTGGCTACCATCAGATAAGAATCAGAGTGGGAGATGAGTGGAAGACAACATTTAAGACTACAAAAGGCCTCTATGAGTGGCTTGTGATGCCTTTTGGCCTTTCCAATTATCCAAGTACCTTTATGAGATTGATGAATGAATTATTGAAACCTTTTCTTAACAAATTTTTTGTTGTATACCTTGATAATATTTTGATCTTTAGTAGGAGCAGGGAAGAACATCTCAGACATTTTGACATGGTGATGAGAAAACTCCATGAGGAGAAGTTGAAAATAAATATAGATAAGTGTGTGTTTCTTCAAGAAGAACTTGTGTTCTTAGGCTTTGTGATCTCCAAGAATAGTCTCAAGATGGATCTTACCAAAGTTGAAGCCATCCTCAATTGGCCACCTCCTACTACTCCATCAGAGGTAAAACATTTCTATGGCTTATCTAGATTTTATAGTAAATTCATTAGAAATTTTAGTGGCATTTGTGCTCCCATTATCAACACCATAAAAGGTGGAATAAAATGCATATTTACATGGACTAATGAAGCTAATGAGTCCTTTGAGTTGTCGAAGAAAAAGATTGTAGAGAATCCCATCCTAGTTCTACCAGACTTTCACAAAGTATTTACAGTAGAATGTGATGCAAGTAATAAAGCCATTAGGGGAGTCTTGAGCTAAGAGGGGAAGCCAGTTTCTTTTTTCAGTGAGAAGCTCAATGAAGCTAAACAAAAGTACTCTACTTATGACCTTGAAATGTATGCAATGGTTCAGTAACTTAGGAATTGAAGGCATTATTTATTTCCCAAGGAGTTTGTTTTTTTTACTGATAACCATGCACTCAACTTTCTAAACAAGTAGGAGAAAGTTAATCACAGACATGTGAAGTGGATGGAGTTCTTACAATCCTATACATTCTCCATCAAGCATAAGAAAGGGATTGTGAAAAAAGTTGCTGATGCTCTCAATAGGAGACACCTCACTACCCAAACTATTCAGTTGGAGAGTGTTGGGGTTCATGCCATGAAGGATATATATACTAAAGATGAAGATTTCAAAGAGGCTTATCAGATTTGTATGGAGATGACAGATAGTTACCATACTAATTTCTCAGAGTTTAATGTGCGAGATGGCCTTCTTTTCAAAGGGAGTTCATTATGTGTCCCAAAAGGATATATGAAGGAGAACATTATCAAAGAGAAGCATTGTGGAAGCCTAGCTGGTCACTTTGGGGTGGACAAAACTTTGGAGTTGGTCAGGAGATTCTACCACTAGCCCAAATTGCAGACAGATGTTAGGAGTTTTGTGGAGAGTTGTTTAGTTTTCCAACAATCCAAAGGACACACCTCCAATGCTAGATTTTACACTCCTTTACCCATCCCTACCAAACCATGGGATTCAATAAGTATGGACTTTGTCCTAGGTCTTCCAAAGACCAAGTCTAGATTTGATAGCATTTATGTTGTAGTTGACAGATTATCAAAGATGACACACTTTATGCCTTTTAGGACAACTCATGATGCATCTCACATAGTAGGGTTGTTCTTCAGAGAAGTTATAAGACTTCATGGACTCCCACTGTCAATCATATCAGATAGGGACCCTAAGTTTTTAGGCCACTTTTGGAGGACATTATGGAGAAAAATAGGAACAAATTTTTCTCTATCATGTGCATATCACCCACATTTGGTTAGACAGAAAAAATTCATCAATAGGTCCCTTGGAAACCTTCTAAGATGTCTCACACAAGACCATGGAGCCACTTGGGATACTATCATAGCACAAGCAGAATTCTCATTCAATGATTCAGTCAATAGGAGTACTGGTTTAACACCATTCCAAATTGTCTATGGCACTCACCCTAGAGGAGTATTGGAACTCAAAGATATCAAAGACATGGAAAAAAAGAGTGCACTAGAAAAATACTTTGCTGAAGTAATGAAGAAAATCCATGACCAACTACAGATCAAACTGTAGCATACCACTGAGAAATATAAAGCCCATGCTGACAAGAAGAGAATAGATCTACAATTCAAGGTGTGAGATTTAGTGATGATCCACCTCAAGAAGGAAAGACTACCTAAAGATAAATATACAAAGATTATGATAAAAAATCTTGGCCCTTTCAAGATTCTGAAGAAATGTGGCAACAATGTCTATAGAATTGATCTACCTTCTCACATTGGATTATCACCCATTTTCAATGTTGCAGATATCTATGCCTACAAAGGAGAAGTTACTACTACTCATCTTGCAGATACTCCAGAGCCTTCTACACTCCAACCACTCAAGGACATGCCACAAGAAAATCCTCCTAAGATAGAAAGCATACTAGATAAGAGAGTGAACAAGAAAACCAGGAGGGCACTTACTATGAATACTTAGTCAAATGGAAACACCAACCAGTGGAAGATGCTACTTGGATGAACCCTGAAGACATTCTAAAGATAGGTTATCTACTTGAAGAACTTCTAACTCAAGAGACTTGATTTATTTTTGTCATGAGGAGTATGGTGCAGGGCACCTCTTGAAGATCCTAATTTTCTTTCTTTTTGTGTTTGTAATAAGGTGCATCCATGACATCACCCTTGTGTGTGTTTGTTGTTAGAGTACTTCAGGGATAACTAAGAGGGGGGGGTGAATCAGTTATCACAAACTTTAAATCTTTATCTTATACTTATTAATCTAGATTGATACAAATTAAATCCTCATTCAGATAACACATTACACAACTCATCAATTTGGTTATGGGGAAACCAAATGGTAAAAACCTTGGTGGGAATTAGCACCCACAAAGAACTATACTGTTTATAGTAATCCCTGTTAAAAGATCTTTCAACCCTGTTAGGAGTTGATCATTACAATGCAGTAGTATAGTGACCTAGTTAAGGGTCTAACCCATTAGGAGTCTTTTACAATAACCTTGTTAGGGGTGGAGGACTCACTATCCAAGTGGTGAAGGCTACAACCTTTTAGATATTTGATACACATTGTATCAACAAGGTGAACTGTTGTTTGTGACACTGCTTGTCTGATCAGTTCCATTTGTGTGCTGATGCTTTAACCTCTTGTAAAGAACTACAATAATCTTATCTATATTCTGAAAGCTTCAACTTCAATATCTATATTATCAACATATGATAAATATAGCTCTGCTGCTTTAACACTTTTCTCTGCTTTTCTAATCTCTAGCTTTTGCAACTTTTCTTATCACAAATGACCTTCTATAAGTACATACTCCAAGTATGAGATCATGGGGTCTATTAGATGACTCTTCATAACATCCATATTGGATCTACTAAGCGTGCAAGCATAATTACAACCACGCAAGTACAAACTAAATAGATGCGTCGCTTCACTAAGTCAGCTTCACCAATTTAACCATAACTTTGCAATCTTCTTGAAATACATTTGGCACCTTTAGATTAATATCAAAAACTCATAACTCATCATGAATATACACATGCATATCTTTAAGATAGACACAACTCAATAAACACGTTACATACATTGGCCTTAAATTGTTATTCCTCCAGAACTGTAACCGTCAATAACAAAATTACATATCTTTACTAAAACATCATATCTAGGTCTGCGTGTATAAACATAGCATAATAAACATGTCAAAAACATGTATCTATCCACACAAGTCTTCGTGTCATCATATGGATAAGTACATACAGAAGTACTGTTGTGTATTATATATTGTCATAAATCACAAACATACAATCAATCAACTATTCAGAATCAAATCTCCAACATTTGTTTGTTTGGGTCTTTGATGTAAGGTGAAGGACCTAAGGTGAGTTATAAACCTAGGTTCCTGAAACCATGGTTAGACCTTGTTTTTTGTTGATTTTGTGTGTCTAGTTAGAAGTTATGTTTCTAAGTCCTTATTTTAGGTCCTAGTCATGTTTTGGACCTCTCCCACACCTTAGGAGGTCAGTAAGGTTAGCTTTTTTCCCAAATTAGCAACTGTATCACTTATTGCCAAAACTTGTCTTTTTGCAAAATGTTGTGTGAGCAAATTTTGCAAAATGTTCCTCAGAGTATGACAACTTCTTTGTAACCAAGCTTGCCCACTTTCTGAAGCTTCTGAAACACTTGGAGGATGTTATTAGGTGAGAGAATGCCTTCCATGAAGGTTAGAAATATAGTGTGTATGAATTTTGATGTTTAAGCAAGGATATAGAAGAGTGTTTTGAGTCATTTTGATAGTGTATGGCCTGGTACAGATTCATCTTGTGGATCCAGTTGTAGAAGTTTGAGATGTCCTGAGTTTCTAAATCATTGCAGTTGGTTTGATGTGTTTTCTTCAATTTTGTTAAGAGTTATCAATTTTACATTCTTGTTGTCTGAGAAAAAAAGGTTTATTGGGTCAGTCACAAAGATGTGATCCTAACTTGAGATTTATCTAGTAGATCTACTCGGCCACTTGGAAAATACAAGTTAGGATTATATGAGTTAATTTTGGCCTTCTTAATCAACCACACACTTAAACATAGTCCTTCTTCACCAGGTACAAACAAGACTGAATATGAGTTATTCATCCTGCCTGCCTGTGTGATTCGACCTGTTGCCTTCTATCTAGATGGGGTTTTGAAATTTTCTCTCAGGACGAGAGTCTCACAACCATGGACCAATCTAAGAATGAAGGATTTATCATGATAAGTGCAATGCAATGCAAGATTATGCTAAGAAATTGAAACATGAGATATCATCTAAACATGAATGCTACATGCCATTAATCTAGAAATTGAAAGCTATTCTTACTTGCAAAATGAAATTAATCTATATGATATTAAGAAAGTGAGAAAATAATTCAGTATTCTAACAATGCAATTTTGAGTAAAGTTTTCAGGGGGTTTGAATCAAGAAAGAGGGTTCTTTTATAAAACCCTGAGAAGATCAGAATAGAAACTTTCCTGTTTTGAAATAAAACAACT
>MU223092.1:2210329-2242937 GCA_018584345.1 Thuja plicata | reverse complement strand
TCTTGTGTATGATTATGCTTGATCATCTACAAGGTATTTTATAAAGTAAGTTCAATAGAGATACATGACAAATCAGTGTCCACAATAACAAATACTGTGTTATCAGTCATCTTACAAGGTAAAACCTTCCTGAGTAGTTGTGGAACTCAAAAACGAAGAAGGATATTGTTTTAGTCCTTAGCAATTAGGCTTTTCTTGCCTCTGAACTCTGAGTCAGAATTAAGAGGTAACAAGGTTCAAATAAGCATATCAAGCAGTATAGTTCATGCAAGAAAAATCCCTAACAATACACACTCAGATAGAAAGGACTCCCCTGTTATGGTTGACGATTCTTATTTCTCCTCTGAGGAGCCCTTACAAGAACAACTGCAAATATACAGTCCCATTATAGAATGCCAGGGTATGATGGAAAAGGATCCTGCAACTGCTGAGGTGGTTACAGAAGAAGATTTTGTAATACCAAAAGTAGTAGAGCCTAATAGAACGAGAGGAGAATCTTCTTCTCTATAGGAAGGCAATCATGGGGAAAAGCCCCTTGTTCCAAATAATGTGCCATTTTGTACAAAGAAAGAAGACGGCCCATAAGAAGCCAGGCCAGTCCCACATCAAAAAATAGAGGAGGTAACTATTCATGCTCTCTCCGTTGACTATTTTAATGCAATGCAATATCAAAAGTTGATGTGGGAATTGAAAAAGACAAAATTAAGATGGGAGCTTGAAAGAAAACAAAAAAAATTGAATTTCTATAGAATAAGGTAAATAACATTACAAATATAATTACATAATTGATAGAATGTAGACCACCACCACGGGTTTATACCCTATGCCTCAAGGATTAATTTTTATATTTAAACTAATGAGGGTCCTTCGGGATCCTAACTCAGGAATAGAAAACCCACAAGAACTTGTGGCTGCATACAACACATCACTTGATTGTGTCCGAAATTTATTATGTGAGTTATACATGCACAATTATGTTGTTCCTTTTAATATTGATTGGAATATCCTTCTTTTTATTGGTGATATACATTTGTCTGTCATTCATTCCTGGATTTAGAATGAAATAAATTATGATGGGCAATTACATAAGTACATAATCCTGGAACAATCTATTTCATTGCCCTTGCATCTTGAAAGCCGATCACCACGATGGCTTTACTATGACTAGATGCAAATTTTTTATGGATTTCATGATTATGCACCGAGGAAACAGATTCTGGAAAGTCGTAAGGAATTTTTATCAGTATTTGAAAAATTGTCATTATCAGACGGGGACAGGGCAACTGAAGGGTTAAGGAAAATATGGGGGAGACTCACTATGGCACTTAAGAAGGAAGAACTATACAATCTGATTAACTTACAGGCTACCATGCAGTGTGTTAGCTGGTATATACACCAAGGAAGACAACCATGGCCTGAGAGATGGTTTCCACTCACCTTCCAGCCTCCCCTACTTTTATGGCCATTGTACATCTAGGTAGATGATGAAATAGATGAGCACCAGGAACTGAGCAGATGAGTGAAGGTAGAGTGCACAAATGGGTTCTACTAGTGAGTGGTCACCTCTATGATTGGAGAAACATAGGAAGGAGACCTCCAGGTTCTTTCCAAGATCTAGAATGTCTCAGTGCCTGAGGACTGGCACTAGTCTTTGTAGGGCAAAAAATGATAGGCCATTTTAATGACATCCTTTAGATACCTTAGAAGAACTTTTTCTAGGTCCTTTCTTATGTTTTCTTTTATTACTCCAAGACTTTATTCTCTAAAAATATTATTATGTGGTATTCAACCACTGGACCTATGCCATTGACATATGCTACTTAATATACTTTATCTAGATGAATATGCTATGTTTATTGCTATGAAGTTATGATCATGTTTTATGAATGAATTGACTATTTGAGAAATAGATAATGCATATGTACTTTGAATGATTTCCATGAATGATTTTATCCTAAAAGTGTTAATGTAGTGCATCAAAGTAGCAACCATCATCTTGTTTAGGTGAGCACGTCTATGTGTTGGACGCTTGACTAGGTCCTGCAACAGACACACATGGATGAAACATCGACGTATCAACTGTGGAAGGTTTTTGGTTAATCCAGGTGGAGACGATTGAGTGAATACTTGGAGAGCACAATAATTTCCCCAATGAAATCTAGGAGAGAGTGGGAAGTTAGATATGTTGTCCATGCAGTTCTTTCCTCTTTTCTGGACCGAGTCCATTTTCTTCTTTCTAGTTTTCCTTTCTGTTAGCTATTTGTAATAAAAGCTCTACCTTTTCTTAGGGCATGTGGAGTTTAGCAGTTAGATGTTTTTACCTTTAAATAAAGCCCCACTCCTATGTGAGAAGGAGGGAAGTAGTAATATTATGATAGTTGCAAGATAGTTTGATTTTGTTATTTACTGTCATTGAGAATCTTTGTACTCTGTGATTTTTTTTAATGAGCAAATGAAGTTTTGAGTTAAGTTCTATGTAATTGAGCATTTTGGGTACTCACCCAAGGGGACCCACTTGGTGAGGAATCCATAGGTAGATTAATTCTAGTTTAGCTTGCTTTCCTGCATTTCGGTATTTCAAATTCCCATCCTGAATAGCTCCTGCAGCCAAAGCCACAGGACAACTACCGCTTCTTGTGGCCAAGCGACAGAGTAACTAAGGCATTATAGTTATTTTGTGCACTCTTCCTACCTACTAGCAACATTCATTTCCATCATTTACTTTCAAGTGTTTTACTTTCACAGCAATAGTTTATCTTTCCTTTGAGTATTCATTTCATGCAACAATAGTATAGTTTCCTTTCAAAAGCATTTATTTCATGTAGCGATAGAATAGTTTCTTTCCAGCATTTATTTCTTGTAGCAACTGTAGAATGATTGGTTGAGAAAGTGCCTGGTGCATATATTTTTCTGGCCCATTTTAAGTAACACGTCCCTTGGTTTGATATATTAAATGATTTTCTTATAAAGTGGATGAAGTGCTTAGTTGGATGTCCATTCCCTGAGTTAAAGTATTATGCCTAGTTTCTGAGCCTTTATAACAAGCGATCGAATGACATAGTTTCTATTATTTGCTAGGCTAGCCGACTAGTGCATTTAATTTGTGGTTGCATATGGACAATGTGAGGACCTATATCTTGTTTGGTTCACTCTCATATGAAGATTCAATGACCGTTGGAGGCCTACTGATGGATAACATGTTGGTTGTGTGTTTATAATGCCGACTTGGGTTTATTTATGTTATTTAAATTATAATGCCGACTTGTGGAAATTTTGTATAAAAGAGAGTCTAAATTGATGTTTAGGATGCAGATAGAGGGGGGGATATAGGTAGAGGATGACAAAGATAAACTGATTAAGTGAAAGACTAAAATTTGATACATATAGTTTTAAGTGGGTAGATAGAAATTGTAGATTGCTTGGAGGCTTGTGAGACCAAGTTTAGATCTGGTTTCTTCCACTTAGCTATAGAGTGGACTCAGAATGTTGGATCCTGTGAGATCTTGTTGATATTTTTGTAGTTTTGGCCCTAATCAGGAAGGCCTTACAACCTGGCATGTTGATTGTAATATTCATATATTGATAACAATCTTATTATTGTTTTGCATAATTGAATTTGAAGCTGAGTATATGTTGATATAAATTGTTATATCTATGGTGTTGTTATGTTTCCTCTGTTGTCTTGTTGTTGGATGCAAGTTTTGATACTCCTTTATTTCATCCTCTGAACTTGACTGCATCAATTGTTTCCCCTTGGCTCTTATGTCCATGATTGTTTATAATGCACCTATCCATTATATGGAGTTACAAAAATAGGGGATCACTATTACAAAAATGAAAACAAGCATAAGAGAGGACATCACACATGTCCCACATACTATCCTTCATCCTCATGATCAGAGATGGGTTCTCCTACACCATAATCCCCTTGAGAAAATGTCTCAAGCCCTCTTGAGATGAGTTGATGGAGATCTACACCATGGTCCAAAATTTGTTGCTTAGTCATCCAAACTTCCTCTAAAGCAGGTTTAGCTTTCTAGAGAACCAAATATTCCTTGCACTCCCTATTTCTTGTTTTCTTTGCTATCCTAGTGTCTGAGATCTTATCTAGGATTGGTGGATCATGCTTTGGGATTTCATCATCAGCAAGAACTTTGTGTATAGTATAACTATCACTTGTATCCACATCAATTTTGTATGGGTTTATATCACAAATATTAAATATAGGAGATAAACCAAGATCAGGAGGGAGTTGAATTTTATAAATATTATGGCCACACTTCTTAAAGATGTAATAGGGTCCTATCTTTCTCTGCATAAGATGTGTGTATTTTTCCTTTGGGAGTCTCTTCTTCTTCAATTTGACCCACACTAAGTATCCAAAAACAAATTGGATATCCCTCTTCTTTTTGTCAGCATGTTGTTTGTATTTCTCAACAGATTAATGTAACTAAGATTTGACTTGTTCCCGTACCTCCTTGATAGTAATTGAAAAATCTTCACCATCAACACTGATTGGTTCTCCTTGATAAACTTCTCTCAACTCCATGCCACCTCTTGGGTGTAGACCATACACAATTTGAAATAGTGAACAAACAATGCTCCTATTCATGGTATCATTCTAGGAGTATTCTTCTTGAGGTATTACTACATCCCACTTCTCACCATGTTGTCTAGTAAGACATCTTAACAAATTTCCTAATGAGTTTTTTACTACTTCTATTTGACCATCTGTTTGTGGATGATATGTAGATGAGAAAGACAAATTTGTACCCAATTCCTCCATAATGTTCTCCAAAAGTGCCCTATGAACTTCACATCCTAATTTAACACCATATTCAATGGCGAGCCATGGATTCTTACAATTTCTTTGAAAAATAGATCTGCAACATAAGAAGCATCATAGGTAGTCTTACATGGTAAGAAATGATCCATCTTGTTGAATCTATTAACCACAACATACACACTATCATATCCCTTCCTTGTTCTAGGTAATCCTAAAACAAAATATATACTGATACTTTCCCATGGTGTTGAAGGAATGGGGAGGGGTTAGTAGATTCCTACATTAGTAGATCTCCTTTTTTCCTTTTGGAAAATTATACATGCTTCCACAAAATTCCTACCATCCATCTATATCTTGGGCCAAAAATAGTTTCTCTTCACCAATTCTAGGGTCTTGTCAAGACCAAAGTGTCCTACCATGGATCCACAATGTTTCTCCTTGATTATGTTCACCCTCATGGAGCATTTGGAGATACACAACTAACCCCCTTTAAAAAGTAAACCATCCTGTATCATAAATTCAGAGAATTCAATGTGATATCTCTCACCAAATGATGTGCATACCCGATAGATCTTACCAAATTCTTCATCATCTTGGTACATTTTATTCAAGGCTTCAATCCCCACACTCTCCAACTTGATTTGTGTCATTTTCAACACCCTTCTACTCTGGCATCAACCACCTTGTTCTTTACTCCTTTCTTTTTCTTGAGAGAAAATGTATAGGACTGCAATGTCTCAAGCTACTTCATATGTATATGGTCAAGTTATTCCTAACTATTTATAAAACTTAGGGCCTAATTGTCAGTAAACACAATAAATTATTTTGGCATCAGATAGTGCCTCCACTTCTTTAAAGACTGGACTAGAGAATACTTTTCCAAATCATATGAGGAATATATTCTTTTTGCTTCATTTAATTTCTCACTTAAAAATGCTATAGGATTACCTTCCCAACTGAGAACAACTCCTATAACCATGTGACTTACATCACACTCCACTTGGAAAATCTTGTTGAATTTTTGTAGAGAAAGGTCTGGTTGTTGAACCACCTTCTTCTTCAAAGTCTCAAAAGATTCATCAGCTTCATTAGTCCAAAACAATTTACACCTTATCCTCCTTTTATGGTTTCAAGCATTGGGGCCCAAATATAACTAAATCATTTTATTAACTTCCTATAAAATGTGGACAACCCATGAAAAATTATAACATCTCCCATGTTCCTAGGGCTAGGCCAAGAAAGTATAGCACTTACGTTCCCCTGATCCATTTTCAACTCACCATGTGAGATTACAAAACCCAAGTAGATTATCTCCTCCTACATGAACATACACTTCTCAATGTTTATCACTAAATCCTCCTTGTGTAGCCCCTCTAGGACCATGTCCAAGTGTTTTAGGTGATCCTCCTTTGATATGTTGAATATTATTATATCATCCAGATAAAAAATCATAAATTTTTCTATAAATTCCCTTTAGAATTCATTCATGAGCCTCATGAATGTACTAGGGGCATTGGAAAATCCAAATGGAATGAATTTCCACTCATATAAGAACTCATTTTTTTCAAAGGCCATCTTCCACTCCTCCCATGGCCTTATCCTAATCTAATGATATCCACTTTTTAGATCAATTTTAGAAAAGTACTTAGCACCCCCATAACAATGAAGCAAATCTTCAATTATTTGAATGGGAAAATGATACCTGATTGTTATTTTGTTGATGGATCTTGAATCTATACAAAGCCTCCAAGTGCCCTCCTTCTTATGTGCTTGTACTACAGGTGTTGCACAAGGGCTTAGAATTTTCCAATGAGTCCTATTTTGAGTAACTCCTAAATTTGTCTAGCCATCTTTGCATTTTGTTGGGGTGTAAGCTTGTATGCTATCTTGTTACGTAGTGTAGACTCAAGGATGAATTCAATGAAATGAATTATGTCTCTAATAGGAGGTAGAGACCTTGGCATTCCATCTGAAATGATGTAGTTATACTGGTCCAATAAGTGATGTATTGCAGGATCCACTAACCTTTATCTCCTTGGATTTTCATTTCCTTCTTTAGCCACTGTCATGTTTCTTGGGACATGGATTAGTGCATATCACACTTCTTCTTTAGAAACTTCCTTCATGAATTATTTTCCTTCTATCACCAACACTTTGGCTTCCTTTCCTTTTAGTTTTACTTCATTTAGTCATCTCTCTAATACTTTACAAAATAGAATTAATATATACTCAAGGAGTAAATACAAGTTTGGTGACCTTATAATACCAAAGAATAGGTAATCCATAATCACAATCCAAATTAGCATACTAGGAGTCCACAACATACTCCCTCAATCATCGCAACTGATCACCTGCCCTGTATCCTTGCTACTCTATCTTTGCATGACTTCAAGATACTGTAACTCTCTGTGATCATAAAAAAAACTCAAGAGACCTTACTAGAAGGTCATACATACTCCAAAATGTCTTCCTCTAAACTCTCATGTCCCTATGAATCATACACTGTCTTCGCTCTCCAAACCTGTACTGCTATACTCTATATTTATGTTTAGTGTACTTAGTCATTTTGTTATATGTATATCCAAAACTATAAAAAAATTCAAGCGATCATCATTCCAGATGTGTTTCCATAAATGAGAACCCTTAAGTATATTGTATCACTCCAAAAGTGTATCACTTGCCAACAATCTCCCCCTTTGGCATTGATGGAAACACTTAGTGAAAAATGACTAAGTGTCAATACCAAAAAGATATTTGTACATTTTTATCTCCTCTTCATTTCTTCTCTTTATATACATCCATTTTTCATTTCTTTTCTTCTCTCCCTTTGACATCAATGGAAAAGGTATACAAAAATTTAGAGTGCATCAAAATTGTACTACTGCTTACCAGAGAATTAGACCATCTTTAATACATCTCAGAAAGAGTCTCCCAATATCTTCACTTACTTTGTCCAGGTCTTCACCAAAATTTGACTTACATGAATCAGTCCATTCAATGCAAATGAAGAGGCCTCTACTACCTTTAGGTCATAAGGCATATTTTTTGTAAGGGCCTCTGTTGTCTTCTCCATGTCAGAGATATGGACCTCAAGAATTGATACCTTGGGAGTGATTAGACTCTCCAGCAAACCAAATCTTACCATAGATCTCTGTATTTTAGTATCAAGGAAACTTAGTTCATCCAAAATCTTGGAAACTTGTATGTCTAACTCTAATACAGATTATGAGGAGGTCTCACAACTGTCCATCAAATTATCCAAAGTAGATATTTCCTTTGCTACTATGTCCTCAATGTTTTTGACATGTTTGATAGGGTTGATACACTAGCTGTATAAATTTCTTCCTTGCACGATACAACCTTTTTAATTTGATGTGGTCTTGTTCAGTATTCCTAAGTCCCAAGAAATAGACTTGCACACTTCCTCTAATTTCTTTGCGAGATATTTATTTTTAGCCTTCTCTTCTGTGAACTTCTCTAAAGAGTCATAGTGACTGTCAAAGTCATCTAGTGCCTTGTTCAAGCTCTCTGCATCATCTTTTCCCTGAAAAATAGTAGATGTTGGAAGTAGTTTGTTCAAAGTGTCAACTGCTCTTGTCATTACCTTAGTCTTCTTCTTTCCTTTCTACTTAGATATTTCTTTAGCTTTACTAAATGCGATGAAGGAAAAATTCATCAACTCATCCTCATCCATGTTCTCAACATTAGTGCTCAAAGACTTTTCTCCACTTTCCAACAATAAAGGTGAAGAATCTTCAACCTTAATCACTATATCTTCCATTGCTGCATCAATGTTTTCTTTCTGAATTTATTTCTCTATCATATCCTTGTCACTGATTCCTCCAATGTTTGTATTCTCCACAAAGGGTTCATTCACATCCTATGAAGGGTGTAATGACATAGGTACACTAGAAACATGAAAATCTAGTTGCTTCACATTACTTACATACTGACTAGTATCTTCTCTCATTGGTTTATCAAGATTTATCTCAGCTTTCCTTGATGATTCTCCTTTCTCAATGGATTTGGTATTAGGGTCCTTAGGTGGTGAGATTTCCTCAGTTTGAGTTCCCATTAAGACTTTTTCTATAGATTTATGTGTCTCCTTAGTAACTTCATCATATTTTCCTCACATTATCTTCACTAGTCTTGTTTTGGTTCTCAATAGGGGTTTAATTCCATTCAATATCCTCTGCATTTCTTTGACAAATACAATAAGAAAAATGACTTCAATTGCTTGTTCTCTAATCACTTGATCTTCCTTTTATGCTAATTGCTTACTTATCCCCAATTTCTCATACAATTTCTCAGGTATTCTACCTTCTATCTCTAACAAATTCTTCTTAAATATAAGTAAATGTTTAATAACTATGTCTTCAATCAGAAGTTTGTCAGATGCCTCATACCTATCATAGTATTTTGTCAATGAAACAAGCTTCCTTGGCTCAATAATCCTCTTCTCCAGCATTTTAATATATAGCTTCAAAAGTAGTCTCACATTAGTGGTCTTTTATTCAACTTTCTTCTCTTCTCCTTTTGTCCTTTTTTCCTTAGGAGGTGAGTCCAGTTTCGTGGACCTTGTGTTTCTTCTAGGTGCTATCTTTGTTGTCTCTTCTTTTGATGTCTTTTGTGGTGGTGAGGGTGTAGTTACATCTATCATATTATAAAGTGGACTAACTATCTGCACAAATTTTGGAGGTGGAAGGGCTACATTAGCAGTGCTTGCCAACCCAAAAGCTCTCTCTATCACCTTCTTCCTCACTTATATCAATTTCTGTTTGGATATGTTGACCTTAGCTGCCAATTCATCTACTAAATTTTCTATTTTTCTTTTCCTTGATGCTTTATTCTACTCCTCTTTAATATTTTTTGACTTTTCCTCATAAGTTCCCCATCTTTCCTCTGATGAATCAACTTCTAAAGCTAAAATGTCTTCTACTTGCATGATTATAACTTCAAAAATTACCTCATAGCCTAGTGAGTAACACCATTTATTTCTAGGTATAACTGTCTCAAAGCATACATAATCAGTTTCAACCATGAAACAAATTGAGTCCTTGTATTTTTCCAATATTGCCTCTGGAATTCTTTCCCTTTCCTTCATCTCTATCTGTAGGATTTTGATCATAGAAAATAATTCACCATCCACCCATGTGGTGTTCTATCTCCTATAACTATGAGAAATATGAATGCTAGTAGGTATATTGTCTTTCCATGCTCTAGGGTGCATACCAGGAAATTTGTGAATAATGTGAATGTACATATGTACCAACAAAGATCCAAATTTGAATCCTTTAGACTTGTCCTTCTTTATCTTCCTTACATTCTCCAAGAATTGATATGTTAAGACTTCACATAGATTATACTTAATGTTTTCTGTCACCATCTTATAAGCCATTAAGATTACACCTGCTGATACAGAATTTAGTCGGCTGTTACAATGGAGTTTATAGCCCAAAATAATAGTAATCAATCTTATATCCTGTTGGAATACATCATTTACCATCATCGCTCTCCTATACCACTGTGAATGTGTTAGGGTTTCTACCATCTTCTTAGTATTATTCTTAGCAATAGGTACTATACTAGTATTTTCCAATCTTTTTATGGCATGAATTAAGTTGCAGCAGATCTTCACAGACTAATCTTCAAGCCATATAAACTGATCATGAACTCTCCTCAAGATAATCTTTATCCATTCTTCTCCGTCTAAGTCATGAAGTTTATTTATATTCATAATTCTCAAGTTATTAAGGTGTGTGAACTCATCTTTCATATTTCCATCATCACCTTTCATGCTTTCCATTTCTGTAGAAATTTCTTCATCTCCCAAAGATTTAAACTTACAATGTATATATGCCCTAATATCTTTGACATGTAAAACTCCATAGGGTGTTTGAGAAATGGAGCCTTTAGGGTCATCCTCAATATATTTGAAAGGGGTTTTCTTGAATTTGTACCCAGGTCTCTTTGTATCATAAAAAATCATAGGTGTATCCATTTCAAAGGTTTCACAATTGATCTAAATACCTTTTTACTGTGGAAATGCGAGATCTCTTCTTCGATCAAACTCTTCAATATAATTGATCCAACTCTATTCCTACTCAAGACTCTATTCTCCTTAGGCTCTACTCTACAAATTATGTTCAATTATGTTCTTTCAATTATCCTTATACTGCACTAAGTAAAAATGATGCAAATCCCAATAAACTCATTTCTGCACATAAGCTAGTCGAGTAGCAATCTAGCGATCATAGTATATATAAATATAAAAACATGTAATCATAGATAAATGTTCCAAAATATTTCTATATACTCTCCCTAATCTCATAAGATCTTACTCCTCAAATTTAGGGGCTCAATAGATTTTTGATGTATTCTTCGAATGCTCCCCCTAAGGCCATGCTTGGCCATCTAGGTTGATGTAGCAATGTTAGCCCTAGGCGAAGACTCAGTAGCATCTACTAACTCTCCTTGAACCTTTTCCTCACATGATTATTTTACCTTCCATACCTTATTACTGTTGATATCTTATGTTTTCTTGAAACAACTCTCAAATTCACTTTTGTACTTTGCAAGAATCTTACTAGTATTGCCAATATTCTTCTTTATAACCATAGGAGGTGGTCCTCTTCTTTTTTTAGTTCTATTGTACCTGTAAAACTTCACTATATGCCCTGGATTGCTACATTTGTAGCTATAGGAGGTGATCTATTCTAATTAACTTGAAACTTGCAATACCTTGAAATCTGCCCAAGGTTATTACATTTGTAACATGTGATCTTCACTGCTATCTCTTCACTAATGTATTCTTGTTTGTATCTTGATTGATCAAGTTTCCTTCATTCTTCTTTCGTGTGCCCATATGCATAACAATTAAAGAAATAACCATAAAAAGGTTTGAAAAGGGGACTTACCTCTATAATATCTCTTCATGTGTCCAACCTTGTTACAACCAAAACATCTACCTCTGAAAGGTTTGATCTGTTCTTTAGGTTCTTCAAGAGTAGGTCTTTCTCCTTCAATCTTCAAATCAGATTTTTATTCTTGATTCTTTGAACATTCAGCTTCATTGAAGCCAATACCACTCATGTCTCATTTTGGTTTATATTTGTCTCTCTCTTCATTGATCAAGTTACTACTCATGTCAAGTCTCTCAATATAATTCTTTACCTGAACAAGTTCTCATTTTATGATCTGATTGTATTTCTCTAATTCCAGATACTTGTTCTTGTAGTGTTCAAGTTCAGTCTTCATTTTTCCTACCTGAATATTAGCATCCTTCAAGGTTTCTTCAATTTTTTTCTTAGAATCCTTTTCTTATTGAATCTCTTTAGCCATTTGTAGTGAAGTAGTTTCATAATCAAGATTTAAGGCATCTTTCTCTCGCTCAAGCTGCATTATCTGATTTGAATTATTATTGTTTGAATACTCTTTTATCTTAACAATAAGATCTTGTCTTTGACTTCTAGAAAGTTCAATATGCTCTTTTAGTTTCTTAATGAATCCATCTTCTATTCTTAATTTTAATTTCAAGTCACCATTCTCTGCTTTAGCTTTGTCAAGATCTTCAAGTGCTACTTCAAAGTTTTCTTCCAAGCTTTCAGAATCCATCTCAATCTCCCTTAAGTTGTTAAACTTTATTTTGAAGGGCCAAAAGCTCCGATACCAATTGTTAGGATTAAGTAATACTGAGAGGGGGGTGAATTTGTATTTCATCACTTTAAACATGAACTTAATAAATTAAAACTTAACCATATAATTATTAAAATGAAAATAACATAAGCACACAACACATAACTCATAACACCATGAATTATTGTTGAGGAAACCCTGGCCAAGAGAAAACCCTGGTGGGGATGGTATCCACAAATATGCACTAAGAGTATAGTGTACCTATTAGAATACCTATTCCTTTTAGGAGATGAATATTACATTAGTACATTTCCCTGTTAGGGGAATACAAAACCCTGTTAAAGGTATACTGAGCACACTTCTCTTACAATCAGAAATAGTTTTGTTATAATTAGTTCTTAGTAGTGAACATTACAAGCATCATCTATGCTTATATTTTTCAAGTTGTAGCTCACATCTATCTTACATCACAATGCATCCATGTATTCCATCTTCTTCATATCATCTCATCTGTTGTCTTCACTTTACAAAAAGCTCTTCATATATATGTATGTTTTAAGCAATTTAAGTATTGTAGGCTTTAGGATTGATGATTTGATTCAACAAGTTAGGATTAAAATTATGTAAGAAAATTTGATTAAGTGCTCTCATAATTAGGGTTTAGGGTCTATCTTATGAATGTATTTGATTTAAGATTTATTAAGACCAATTAATCAGAAATAGGGGTTATAGGTATGCTAGAGAATTTTTAGGTGATTACATTTGCCCCTGTTTGAATTGATGTGCGAGAATCATGTTGATTGAAATAACATCTGATGTTTGATTAGATAAGGAAATAGCTTTACATGAAGTGATGAAACTATCCCACTGATCATAATTGAATTCGAACTTGATTGAATGAAGATCAATTGAAATTTGAAGATATCAGCTCTAGATTTGATTGAGCAAAGACTGATAGGGAGATAGAGAAATATCAACTCCAAAATTGATTGAGTGAAGAATAATAGAGAGATCAGAGAACATCAGCTCTGGGATTGATTGAACAAAAACTGATACAAGAGTTTGAGCATTCAGCTTGATGTGAAGAGATGAAACTCAATGTTTGTCCTCCAAGCTTATTTATCTTTTTTAGATTAGTTTGAATGATGAATAAACCTGATATGGTGCAATGAGACTTATTTGCATTCGATTGATTTCTTAGGATAATTGACATGATATGGGTCCTACAGAAGCCAATTACCTAATTGAGAGAGGTTATCAGATTGATATGGTGCAACGAACCTGATTGCCTCTAAGGATTTAGATTGCTTGATGCGCAATGATAGAAATTACTTAATTAACCTTGATTTAGGTCAGGGCCTGATGCCCTCAGAGATTGAACTTATTGATGTGAATAAAATTGTTGATATAATGGTACTGCCCCGTCAGGAATGAAATCAAAAGGAGGTGAGAGCCACAAGATTGATAGATCAAAAAAGAAATGAGGAAATGAGGTATGAGCCTGGTTTGAGGCTTGGTTGACCAAATTTGACCAATAGTTGACTAAGGTTTACTTTTTGGATTGAATTGGGAAGTACTTGATAGAATCAATTAGGATTAATTTCAAAGCAGAACCTTGTAAGGAAAGTGTCAATGATCATCTGCATTTGAGAAAATAGGTTAATCTACATTTTTTACTAGAAAAATATCGTTAGATTTTAATTTTAGTCCTAAAAATGGATTTAGAGCCATCCAATTAACCAAGGGTGCAATGTTCACGTCCATCAGAGAACTTTAAAAAATTAGGTCAAAATCTATATAAGGCCCAAATGGGTCATTTTCAAATCATTTTCACCATCCAAGTTTGAACTTCTAGAAGCCTTGTCTGAGAAAAAATGGTGGTGCCAGTAGAAGATCATCAATTCGAGGCATGTGGAGGTATGGATGGTCACATGACTACCCACCTCTAGTAAGTAACTGATTAACTTCACTTTTGCATTGAATTTTTCATGTTTTTCATAGATATTTGCAAGTTTTTCAACGTTTTAAGTCGTAGGGTCTCCGTTCATCGTATGAGCCGGTGAGAGGGCTTGTAAAAAAAACTACTAGAAATTATTTTGTCATTTCACCTTATTAGTATTGTCGCATGAGCACATTCATACAAACTCATTTTGTCGCATGGCCTCATTAGTTTTTTCGTTTTAGCCTAAATTGTCGTACGGTACCAAATCATGAGTCGTACGAACCTTGATGCTAGTGAGTCTTTTGTTGTACTTTGTCATTTGGGAGGTAGTGGTACTATTTTTAAAGAAATCCTTTGTTAATTATGTGTTTTTCTGATTTCATATCCTGTTTTCTAGCTTGTCTCACTGTCGCATGTTGAATGTAGCTTGCCTTTACTCAGTTACTAATGCATATTCACTGTTTGTCTTCTTGTAGCTAGAGTTTCCAGATATTTAGTTTCAGTCCACATATCCTCCCACCATGCGGTTAGTGAGGAACTTGTCAGATGATCAAAGAGGGCATTTAAGAGCCTTTTGGATGGTTGTCCCAGATGCCTAAAATCTAGGTGAACCATGGTTTGTTGATAGCGTTGGTGGAGCAATTCCATAGTGAGCATAATACTTTTCACCTACTGACCAAGGATATGACCATCACTCTCAAGGATGTCTATATGATTCTTTGGATTTTGTTTTCACGAGAGTGGGTTGAGTATGATCCAAAACCATAGCTGGGTACATAAGCACTTATCTGGGTGCTCTACAATCACACTATCTTATACCGAGGTATATCCTGGGATGAAATTTTGGGTTAGTGTGGTAGCGACTATCCTCTTGCTTAAATTATAGAAATATTCATATGTTTCTTCTTGATGGCGGATAGGAGCCAACAGGGATTCCTTTGTGGATGGGGTAGTGTTTTGGAGAGACTGGTGATACAACCAGAGCAGTTAGGCTAGGGTCAGTGCATCCTAGCGCATATGTACTATGAGATGCACAAGGTTACATATAGGGGACACTGAGGTATGGCTACAAGAGTACTAAATTGTAGGTATGGGCTTGGGAACGTCTCCTAATATGCAGGCCAATGACCAAGGATCCATGACAGAGTGGACAACCCTACATGTATAGTGTAATACCCCTCTAACCCTATTATAAGTTTTATGATTTTGAGAGAAGTAGGATCTTTCAATGTTTTCTTACTACTTAAGTTATTCATGATGCTTGTTTACTCTATTCCTATAGTTTGTTTATAATGATTTCATAAGCTAGTACCTGAGGATTCTAATATCTAACATATTGTCTAAAGGTATAATTTTTGAATATATTTATCTCCATGTATGTATTGAGGACCTTCAATACCTTTATGAATATAGTTAGGATGTTATATGATATGTACGTGATGGATATATATAAGTTATTATTTATACTTTCTTCTATTAAGGTTACTTTTGATGAATCTTGTATCTCACTTGATGATATGGGATATTTCTCATGATTATGTATTATTAGTATTGATTAGAGACTAACCCAATGACCAAGATTATAACCTTGATTATGATGATGTTGCATGATTTGTGTGTGTATATATACATGATATATTTTCATGATTCAGGATGAATTCATAGTTACTCACATAGCTGAGGTCCACACAATGTATCGGTCTAGGTCATCTATCTGCAATGTCTTCTTTTATAGGTATATCCATGCACATGTATTGCTTCTCTATGATGTAGGCTTGCAAGTACCGGGCATCAACTTCACCTGGCTTCACAGGTCTGAGCATGCCTCAAAATCCTTGATTGTTGTTGTTGTTACAGAGACAGTACCAATTTCTCACAAGAATAAACCTACCTTTGGTCCTTTACTTATGATCCCTTGCACCTGGGTTGGGTACTCTTGAGTTAGTCCTAGATATATTTTCTTTGGCATGATGGTAATTTTTTTGTTATCTGGATAGCTTTGTTGCCTTAATTTATTTTGGAACTATTAATCCATAGGGCTTGTTAGCAAATTAGTTTATGTGAGTGGTAGTCCTGTTTCTACTAGGATTGAATGTTATATCTTTTATAGAACAATAGCTTGTTATATTGTGGTGACTGATCAGGAAAGTATTATCCAAGAAAGTGTTTTACACTTTCTGCAATGTGTGGGGTATTAAATTTTGGGCCTTTATTTGTAGGCTGACATTTTGTAACCCTAAAGTGGCATAAATATTGTATAAATCTTCTTAGGGTTAGGGTTTTATGTTATGTAATTTTTTTTGCTTCTTACAACAATATTGAGTTGTAAGGGATTGCGTATTGCAATCAGATTGTAATCACTGAATAATAGAAAGATTGGACTTGTTGTTTGGTGGACATAGCCCAAGGATTGGGTGAACCACATTAAATCTTTATGTATTGTGTTCTCTTCTATTTTGGTCTTATATTTTATGATATTGGTTATATTTCTACAAGTGATTGTTAGATTTATGTCTAGTTAATCCTAACAAGTGGTATCACAGCTAGGTTGTCTTCAGTTATCCTCTACAGCAAGATCTCACAGTTTAGAGGGAGTCTCACGGTTGAGTGGGAGTAATGGAAGACAAGGGTAGATTGAAGGTTGAGAAGTTTAATGGACAAAACTTTCAGTTATGGAAAATGCAGATGGAGGACTATCTCTATCAGAAGGATTTATGGCGACCATTGGGAGGAGTGGCCAAGAAAGATGCAACTATATCCCAGGAGGATTGGGATATTCTGGATAGAACGACATTGGGTAGTATTCGCTTATGCTTGGCACAATCGGTGGAATTTAATATTACCAAAGAAAAGACAACTAAAGATTTGATGGACACCCTAGCAAAGTTTTATGAAAAGCCTTCTGCTTTGAATAAGGTATTTCTTATGAAGCATTTATTTAATATGAAGATGGTAAAAGGTGGGTCAGTGGGTGATCATTTAAATGAGTTTAATATAGTTACTAGTCAATTATCCTCTATGAATATAAATTTTGGTGAAGAAATTAGGGCTCTTTTGATTCTGTGTTCTTTTCCATAAAGATGGAATGGCTATTAGTAACTCTGTTTCTAATACAAACACCCTAAAATTTGATGATGTTCTTGGTGTTATTCTGAGCAAGGAAATTTGTAGAAAAATCTCAGGTGGAGCTACATCAGGTAGTGCCTTGAATGCAGAAAGTAGAGGCAGAACAAGAGATAGAGGAAACAACTGTGGAAATCATGGGAAATCATGAGGGAAGTCTAAGGGAAAGAGGTCTCAATCAAGAGGACCTAGTGACTGTTGGTACTCTGGAAAACTGGGTCACAAGAAGAAAGATTTCTGGTCTCGGAAGAATAAAGAAGGAGACAAACATGAAGGCAATAAGGAGGCAAATATGGTAAGCACTAAATCTGAAGATGATGTTTTGATTCTTTCCCTTGAGAATGTCGATGATTCATGGGTTCTAGATTCAGGGGCTTCCTTTCAATGCTACACCCCATAGGAGTTATTTTATTGATTATGTCCAAGGTGATTTTGGGCATGTTTATTTGGGAGATAATGAACCCTATCAAATTGTTGGGAAGGGAAGAATTAAGATTAATTTGCAAAATGGGAATCATTGGTTACTACAAGAGGTAAGACATGTTCCAAGGCTGAGTAGAAATTTAATTTCAGCAGGCCAACTAGATGATGAAGGTTGCACAGTTACTTTTAATGATAAAAAATAGAGTGTTTCAAAAGGTTCTTTAGTAGTAGAAAAAGGTGTGATATTAGGCACCTTATATCTTTGTACAGGTAATGTTGTTCCTTCTACTTTAAATATTATAGAGAAAAGTGAATATTCAGGAACAGTTGTTGCAGTTGAGTAGGAATAAAATGAAAGAGTTGTTGTGGATAACAAAACAACACTATGACACAACAGACTTGGGCACATGAGTGAGAAAGGTATGAAATTAATTCATTCAAAGAAAGTTTTACCAGGTCTGAAATGTGTAAATTTGGATTTCTGTGAAAGTTGTGTGTATGGGAAACAAAAGAGAGTCATTTTATTGAAGGGTGGGAAGGAAAAGAAAAATGACAAATTAGAGTTGTGTATACAAATGTATGGGGTCAGGCTCATGTTTCTTCCCTTTGTGGCTCTTTGTATTACATTACTTTCATTAATGATGCAACTAGGAAAGTCTGGATTTATTTCCTTAGGCAAAAATCTGAAGTATTTGAAACTTTTAAAAAATGGAAAAGCTTGGTTGAAAATGAGACTGGAAAAAGATTAAAATGTTTTAGATCTGATAATGCTAGTGAGTATTGTAGCAAATAATTTGAGTATTATTGTTCCTCTAATGGTATTTGTAGACAGAAAATGGTTCCAAGAACTCCACAAGAAAATGGAGAGGTTGAACGCATGAACAAGACAATAATGGAGCGTGCAAGGACTATGAGATTGCATGCTGGGATCCCTTTAAACATGTGGGAAAAGGATTTAAATAATATTGTTTATTTAATAAACAAAGGTCCCTCTACTCCTTTAGGTTGTGGTATTCCAGAGGAAGCATGGACTGGTAAGAATGTAAGATATTATTTTCTAAGAACCTTCGGTTGTGAAGCATTTGCACATATAGATTTTGAAAATAGAACCAAGCTGGATGCAAAATCAAAGAAATGTGTATTTTTTGGATATGGCATTGATGAATTTGGCTATAGAATTTTCAATTTTGAAAATCATAAAATTGTAAGAAGCAGGGATGTCATATTCAATGAGAAAATATTTTACAAAGATATGTTGCGACAACATGATAAGAAATACACTGATTATGTAGAGTTGGATGATACTCCAAAAGATAATGTTCCAGTAATTCCTTATGCTCTGCAACAACAGAAACAACAAATACCATGCACCCCAGTGAATGTTAGATGGTCAATAAGGCTAAGTAGACCTCCAGATAGATTTTCACCTTCTTTTTATTCTATTTTATTAACTAATGTTGGTGAACCTAAATGTTATAATGAAGCTATGCAAGTGGATACAAAGCTCCAGTGGGAGTCTGCAATGATAGAAGAAATGGACTCTTTGCTGAAAATCAGAGTTGGGAAATATGTAAGTTACCTGTAGGTAAATGAGCTTTGCATAATAAATGGGTTTACAGGCTGAAAGAAGAATATGGAGGTAAGAAAATATTTAAAGTGAGATTAGTCATAAAAGGATTTGCACAGAAACATGGTATTGATTTTGATGATATATTTTCTTTGGTTGTTAAAATGACTTCTATTCGTACTATTTTAAGTATTGTGGCTACTGAATATTTACATTTAGAGAAACTTGATGTTAAAAAAACTTTTCTTCATGGTGATTTGAATGAAGAAATATATATGGTACAACCACAGGGATTTGAGGTCAAGGGTAAGGAGAGTTTAGTGTGCAGATTGCAGAAAAGTTTATATGGCTTGAAGCAAGCACCTCGGCAATGGTATATTAAGTTTGATACTTTTATGAATGAGAATGGATACACTTGATGTAATTCTAACCATTGTGTTTATTTCAAGATGTTAATTGAGGACAACTACATTATTCTATGTTTATATGTTGATGATATTCTTGTAGCTGGGTCTAACATGGATCATATTAAGGGGTTGAAACAATAGTTAGCAAAATATTTTTCTATGAAGGATTTGGGTGCAGTAAAAAATCCTTGGCATGAAAATTTGTAGAGATAGAAAGAATAGAAAATTAACACAATCTCAGGCTGATTATGTTGAAAAGGTGTTGCAGAGATTCTCCATGAAGGATGCCAAAGCTGTCACTACACCTTTGCCTAGTCATTTTAAATTGAGTACGAAGATGTGTCCAAAGACACCAGAAAAAGAGGATAAAATGTCCAAGATACCTTATGCTTCAGCTGTAGGGAGCTTAATGTATGTTATGGTATGTACTAGGCCAGACATTGCACATGCAGTGAGAGTCATTAGTAGGTATATGAGTCACCCTGGGATTGAGCATTGGAATGTAGTCAAATGGATTCTCATATATTTGAGAGGTACATCCAATAAGTGTTTACACCTTGGGGGCTCTACTACTATTGTTCAAGGCTATGTTGACTTAGATTTGGCAGGGGATATAGATACCAGGCAGGGTACTACAAGTTATGTATATACTATTGGTGGGACAACAGTGAGTTGGATTTCTCACTTATAAAAGGTGAATTCTTTATCCACTACAGAGGCATAGTATGTTACTTCTACAAAGGCAACCAAGGAGATGATATGGCTTCAATTCTTCATGGAAGAATTGGGACATCCACAGGCGGATAACTATCTATATTCAGACAGTCAAAGTGCCATTCATCTTGAGAAGAATTTTGCTTTTCACTCAAAGACAAAGCACATATAGTTGCGGTATTGTTTCATTCGGCTAGTTTTGGATGATGGGTAGTTAAATCTAGAAAAGATACACACAGATGATAATCCAATGGATATGTTTACAAAGTTTGTGATGAGGGAGAAGCTAAATTCTTGTTCAACTTCAGTTGGTCTTCTAGATTGAATAGACTAATAGAACAACAGAGTCTAGGAAGGTTGGATCTAGTGGGAGATTCATAGGGTAGCTGTTTAGCTACAGGATCAATCTCCAAGTGGGAGAATTGTTGGTTTATGTGGAGTCTGATCAGTCCCCAAGTGGGAGATTGTTATATTGTTGTGACTGATCAAAAAAGTATTATCCAGGAAAGTGTTTTACACTTTTTTCAATGCGTGGGGTATTTAATTTTGGGCCTTAAATTGTGGCCCAACATCTTGTAACCCTAAAGTGGCATAAAGATTGTATAAATCTACTTAGGGTTAGGGATTTACAATATGTAATGTTTTTTGCTTCTTACGGTGGTATTGAGTTGTAAGGGATTGCGTATTGCAATCAGATTGTAATCACTAGATAATAGAAAGATTGGACTTGTTGTTTGGTGGACATAGCCCAAGGATTGGGTGAACCACATTAAATCTTTATGTATTGTGTTCTCTTCTATTTTGGTCTTATATTTTTTGATATTGGTTATATTTTTTACAATTTGATTTCTGGATTTGATTTCATTTTTACATTCCTTCATGCTCTTTGCTCTCATCCTGATGATGGATCACGGAGTGTGATCCGAAACGTTGATGCTAAAAACTACACACAATCAAATCCAGAAATCAAATTGTAAATTCTTATGGATTGTGGAAATCTGATTGATTTAATTGGTTATATTTCTGCAAGTACTTGTTAGATTTCTGTCTAGTTAATCCTAACATAGCTGGTTGGAGTAATTAATATAATAAGAAATTAAAATACCTTATAATAAGAATTATAAATTATATTCATAAATTAATGTCTTCTCATAATAATAATAATAATAATAATTAAATGGGTATATATACATAGGCATATGGGTGCACACATATGCATACATTTGTGTATATATATGTGTGTGTGTGTACAAGATTCTAATTAAATAATTATATGTATTTATAATTCATATAAAAATATTATTATAAGACTATATGGTTAATACTAAAGTAATTATCAACTTATTAAATATTTACCTTGAGAGGAATTCCTTGTTGGCCAAGGTAAATAAAAAACTAAACTAAGAGAGAGTATATATATATATATATATATATATATATATATATATATATATATATAAAGTTAATTTACATTTATCTTTTCTAAATGTAATAATAGTAAATTATCTTCGTGAATATCCTACAACTAAGTAATAAATTAATAAAATAATGTATCCCTAAAATATTAACTGACCCTTAGTTACGAATGGTTACAATAGTTGGATTTTCCTGTGCAACCACTCATGTAAGATACTTATGTCAAGAATTATCAGAGGAAGAAAGAACTCATATTTTCATAGGCTTAAGTAGAGAGAGGTATTGATATTTTTGGTGAAGCATGAGAGTTATATTGTGAGGAAATTGGATTGGCTAAGTGACCGATAGAAGGATTGGGAGGATTGGATTATGCGGAGGATTAAACCTTGCAGGAATCTCTAAAGAATCATAGTCAAGGTTTCTCCGTAGGATCACAAGTAGGCTTCATCCTAGAATAAACTCTCGATGTTGAATGTTTGATTTCAATATTGAAAATAATGTGCTTGCTCTATCGGATTGGTATGGTGTGTGATTGTCTTCTTATGTTTTAATCAAAAGGAAAATGTGGTTATTGTTTTAGTGACCTCTTGGAAGATGATCATATATTTATATGTGAGAAATATGTGTATTTCCTTCATGAATTCTTTGTTTCATTATATAACTCTATGGAATCCTTTGCGAGTCTTTTACTTAGGTTTATACATTTGGTTTGGGTCATTAAAGTACTTAGGAATTGGTTGTTTGTCATTCCACTGTCATTCTTTTTAGTTTCTCTCATGTTTTTCCTTGATACCCATGTCTATTACTGAAGAAGTTTCCAGTTGGATCTCTGGGTTGGAGTAGGTTTGATGGGTGTTATGGGAGTGAAATAAGGAGATCTCAAATGGGTCTTCTTCAGATTATGCTCCAAGTGCCCCCATTTTTCTCAGTTCTTCCCACAAGAGCAATCTGGATGTTGCTCTTTAGTTTTTTCTCAGTTTTGACCAACTGCACAGTTCTGGCACCAACTACGTAGAAACCATGACCAAGTGTGTAGGTTTACCAAGTGTGTAGGTTACCAAGTGTGTAGAAGTAATGACCAACTACGCAGCAACTCATGCCAACTGTGCAGCTTGATGACCAAGTGCCAGAGATTCAGGTTTGTCAGGTCTCAGGGAATTTTTGGTTGGTGGAGAGGTTGTTTTCATTATGGAAGTGACCTAATTATTTCTAGATTCCATGAATTAGGATGTTTCATATTGGATGGTACATTTTTGATGCATAGGATCTAGGTCAGTTTGGTGCTCTCAGCCTGATTTCAGCCTCAGGGCGAAACATAAAATGTAACATTTAAGAATAAGCTACATAATCTTAATTTATTATAGTTTAAGTTACATTTTATGTAATACTTTTAGGATGTTTGAGAGTGGTTTCAGCCTCCTAGGAGTTCAAATAAAGATTCGAGATTTTGAAGGTTTTTAGAAATTTCAAACTTAGTCAAATTTTAGGAATTAGCATGTTTTCAGCAACATGATCCTATTATGTTGTTTTGTGCATTTTGAGTTGGTACCAGAGGCACTGGTTATATGATTTTGAGATATTTTGATGTTTTGTTATGTACGGTACATTTTGATGTCTTCCTATGTGTTTTTTTCATCATCTTGAGTGCCAAATTAGGGTTTAGGATTGTCTGGAAGACTAGGGAAAATCAATGATCTCTGAAACCCAATCCAATAATGTTATGATTTATGTTTTGATGAGGTAACTGATGTAATTATACTATTGTGAATCCATTTGATGCAATTTGGATGTGTTTTAATCCACCTGAGTACCTGAATGTGGTTTAGGGTTGTCCGAAGGATTTGGGACAACTAGTGGTTTCCTAAACTCATTTAATTGACGTTGTGGCATTGGTTTGACTTCATGTATAATATAATGTGGATTCCTTATGTGATTTTAATACCTATTTTAGGTAGGGAACCTAAGTACACTAGGTGAGTGGCTCACAGTGAGGGCCCAGGGCCCTAAGTGGCTAGTACCAGGGTAGCCCACTGATGAGTTATGTAATCAAGTCATAACCTAAATAAAATAACTGGGAATGGGGTGAAATACACACTAATCAAGAGTAATTTGTGCCTCTCCCATGCCTCTAGTGCTAGTAACAACTAGGGATGGGAGTGTGAGAAGGTGCCTTTGTGATGGCACAATTGAACAACCTTATTCTCATGAAAGGTGTTCAGTTGCACATGTGCCTACTTGGGGGCCAGGGCCAAGAGTGGCTAGTACCAGGGTAACCCAAGGGGTGAGGGATATGTGATGAAACTTTCCTAGATTGTAGCTTAGAGTTCCTACTAATGTTGATTATGTCCTTTGTGGTCCTTGTGATCTTCTTGTGTTCTCAGTTGTGTTATGTTTTGGGAAGGGATATCATCACCTTAGGAGTAACCTAGTTGTTAACTTCTTGCGTAGACCCTGGTCTCCATATCCTAGCACGAGGGAGTGAACTCTTTTTGGATCTATGTATTTGGGTGGTTAATCTTTATGATATTCAGGTACTGTTCGTGGGCTGATGGATGTTCATGGCTTATGTTCCTTCCAAATTTTCAGTTCTGAAGACTTCTTATCGTATATGTAAAGATGTACTTATGCATGTGCATTCTTGTAAAAGTAATCTCTTGTAACGAAATAATTGGATCTGATGATATGATGTATATCAATGTAAATCAAAGAAATGTATAAGGGAATGGGTAGATCTAGGTAAAGGAAAGAAAAAATGTTGTATGTTATTAATATGAAAATATAATTATTTAGGGTATTTATTGATGCATCTTTTATTAATTTTTTGTATCCAATAAATAATCTTGGACTTAGTATGAAATAATGTATTTACGAATGAATGCACTATCTCTTGATGTAAGGTTATGGAAAATTATTATGAATTAATGAATCAATGAATAAGATAGCTATAGAATTCAATATTGGATTATGTTTACTATGTACCTCAAATGCATATAGAATAATATAGTATATAGGGTATTTCTTATCTATTGAATGTTTATCTCTCACCTGAATGCTTAATAAATAGTGTAAATAATGACATAAGTTTAGTAAAGGATAACTCACATAGATGCATGCTAAAATATTAGGAGTGATGGTAAGATTATCCCTGTAACTTAATGTTAAATGTAAAGGAATGAATTGGTAAACTTATATTAATCAATCAATGCCTTAATGGGTAAATGAATAGATTAGATTATGTTTCTTGAATAGAAATGTTAGGGAACTTGTGAGGACTTAGATTAGCTGTAATATTTCATTGAAAAAAAGTAACATCTCTTAGTAATTAGTTAGCTTGTCCTTCTGGGTTCCCTCGCGGGGTGTGACATATAGATACATAGGTTTCCTAACATAGCCCCACTTGGGGAAGACTGACTACTGGAGATGTCATTTAGATGACCTCAACTTGGTTTTTTGGAGATACATAGGCAAAGAGGCTTGGATTGATTGGAGGGGTCAAAGGAGAGATTTCTTTGTTTCCCGTCCTTTGCTTGGGAGGACTTCATCTTTTGTTGAGTGCTTCGTGGTTGGTTGAGTACTGTGGTAGTATGGCCATTTGTAGATCATACCACAAGAGTGCACTATTTATGCGCACTTAATCGATGAGGAGCATAGAGGGTGGTCTTTAAGACTATGCCCAACTCTCTATGTATAGGACTTGATAGGATTACACAAGCCATCTTGCGATTACTTGGAGGCTATTACAGATGTAGGGGTTAAACCCCAGTATATGGATCATTTTGCATGACATACATTCCCTAGATTCACAGATCTAACAAAGAGAGAACCTCATATTGAGGAGGGAGATTTAGCTTAGATGCAAGGTGGATGGAGGGGTCCAAACAGAGTACCATAGAGGGGTCCAGTCCCTACCATAGAAGGTGGTGACCTAGGGGCAAGTTCCAGTAGGGAACCTGGTGCAGGGGCACCAAGCACACTCAATACAACCATAAAGACCATGAAGACCTTAAGGAAATTTAGTAAAGATAAAAGGAATGACATGCACAATCAAAGCCCTAAGGAGATCAATTGGAAAGTCTTAGACACTATAATGGATTTCAAATGATGTAATAAATCAATGAGTATAAAGTGTCCTTAATAGGATCAAATGTGATTATAAAAGGACCAATAGTGTCCAATTACTCAAATTGAATGTTTAGGAGTTTAGGAGTATCTAGGAAGGTTCAATAAGTCTGTTTGGATCAATAATATAGAGTATAAGTCAAATAAATTAATAAATTGTAATGTTGAAAATTCAAATATTTCAAAAAGAACGGCTAGGAGTATATTTGGAGGGAAATCCCATTTAAGGGATATTTTAGCATTCCTAATCTACATAACCACCCAAATGTGGTTTGGATGGTTGAGAAACAAATTATAAATTGTTAGAAGGATCCATTGTACGAGCAGATGCCTAGGTTGTACGAACTAAAATAGAGAAGCAATAAAAAATCACAATTTCTACAATTATTGGTATTCAATCTTTGTTTCTTTAAAGTCTTTTATGATTTAGAAGAGTATAGATATGTATTGAAAGAATTTTCTATCCATTTTAATCACCTTTTAATGAATTCTACTTTGTATTTAGAATCTGTATGCCTAGTGTCAATTAACTGTTAAAATTTTGGTGTTTCTTCTGCAACAGTCTTGAATTTCTTATAATGTATGACCATCCCATGAACTCTTAGGGACCGTAATTCATGGGATGTGACTAATATAACTTGTATTATATCATCATAACCTATAGTGTGCAAGGAGTGGGTGATCACCTTGAAACAATGAAAGAAACTTAATGAAAATGATGGCTAAGGTATTACAGTAGCATATTGGCATGAAAAAGGGGTGTTTTTAATGATATGGGTTGTCTTAAAATGCCAATTTATTGGTGAATCAAGTCTTTATTTTGTTTTAAAGTGATTAGAAACAAGACATTTGAGAATCCCTAGAAACAAGGGCTTGAAATAACAAATTTGGGGTTTATGGTATTGTAGGGAGTCTAGAGTTAATTCCCTTTGGATTTGATCATTTGGGATCATAATAACTTATTGTCCAAGAGTTGGGGTCTTGGGGAAGCATACAAATAATATTTTCTTTGTTAATTCATCACTTTTTAAGCATTTGTGCAGAAGTTCATTCATGGATCTATGTTGGTCCAAAACAACAATAATAAATCCTTTGATATTTGAAGTAATAGATAGAGGGTGTCTGGATTAGTGGTTTTTTCCTTTGATTCTTTAGAAAATTTTGGATTTAGGGTATTGTGAAGGTCGCTACAGGGCTACTAGACTGGACTATTAGGCCTAGGGGACAGTTTGAAGAGATTTGAAGAGTTCGTGAGTTGGGGATAGTTTGAAACCTTGAAAGTCCTTAAATCTAAGTAAAAACCATCTAAATACACCAATCCTACCACTTGAGATATTTGTGAAGAGTCCTTGTTAGTTTGAAGACATTGAAACACTTGGGGATTTGGAAATAACACTCAATCATCTCAAGTTTATAAACTTGTAGTTGGGTTGTTCATCCACCACCCTTACCTCTACATCAAGTGGTATCAGAGCCTAGGAAGGGTCTTGTGGAAAGGTTGTGAGTGTGGTCTCGAGAACCCTAGTAATTTGGATCCTTAGTTAGCCCTTGGAATTGAAGTACCCTTTGAGGAGAAGCACTAAGTTGATTCAAATTGTCAAGGAGACCAGGAACCATGTCTGATGGAGAAGAAGAGTTGCCCACAAGGATGACAAACATGGAGTTAGAAAGGATAGTAAAAGAACAATTGGAGGATAAAAAAAAGTTGAAGGAAACATTGGAAAACAAGGAGAAGGAGAATAATGAGAAGGACAAGATGATGAAAATAATGATGGAGAGAATCTCAAAACTATAGAATAGGGATAAAGGCACCATACAAGATGAGGGAATAAGTGTTGAAGAAGTGGAAGAAGAAGTACCCCAAGAAGAAGAACAATTTGACCCTGAAGATCGAAGGATGGCTAGGTTTGTAAAAGCCATAAAGAGTGGAGATACAAGGGCAAGAGAATATATCACTATGTATGGAGGGAATATGGATGATGAGGAGTTGATAGATTCATTCAGTGCCATGGAGAATTTATTTGAATGTGAGGATGTTGAGGAAGGACAAAAGTTGAAGATTTCAAAGTCAAAGTTGAGAGGACAAACTCTACTATAGTGGGATTGTGTTCAAGCAGAGAGATGGAAGAATGGGAAGCCCAAAATCACATCTTGGTATACTATGATGGATAAGATGAAGGAAAAAATTTTTTTGAATGAGGATAGGGTGCAAGTATACAAGAAGTTTTAGGGTCTCAAGAAAAAAGACATGGATTTATAGAAATATACTAAATAATTTCATAACTTGGATATAAGGGTGAGTCATGAGGAAGATGTTGAAGAGAAGATTGCAAGGTACATGGGGGGACTTAGGTTCAATATCCAAGATGAACTTACTATTTCTACCCCTAGATCAGTTGAGGAGTGTTATAAATTGGCCATAAAGGCTGAAGAGAAGATAAAGAGAAAACAAGAAAGACAAAGTAGTGCAAGAGGAGGATCTTCTATGAGAGGAAGAGGTGGTGGAGGTAATACTAATTTTTAGAACAATAGTGATAGAGACAAAGATAAAACATACACATCCGAGATATGAGGAGGATATAGAGGAGGATGAAGTGGAGGAAGAGGAAGTGGAGTGTTTAAAGGAAGGCTCTTCACTTGTAATGAAGTGGGTCACCAATCCTTTAGATGTCCTAAATGGACTGAGGATAAAGGCAGGGATAGGAGGGTCAATTTCACCCAAGAAGAACCAAGAGGGGAGTAGGAATCCAAAATGCTATTGGATTTACCTGAGGAGGGAGAATTTTTGTTGATGGGAAGAGGAAAACTAGTCCAAGAAACAAGCATCTTCAAGACCCAATGTCTGATTCATGGAAAGATCTGCAGTTTACTTATTGACTTAGGTGCTTCACATAATTTGGTTTCAAAAGAAGTTATCAACATTTTGTAGTTACAAACTTTTCCACATACAAATCCCTACTATGCAACTCGAGTGAGTAATGATAACAACATACTTGTGAGGGATCAAGTCATCATAAATTTTTCAATTCGTCCATATTCTGATAGTATTTTATGTGATGTCTTGGATATGAATCATGGGCATGTCATCTTCGGTAGGCCTTGGAAATATGCTCAGAGGGTTGTGCATGATGGTTTTACTAATATATATCTAGTGCATAAGGGAAGGATCACTTAAAAACTTAGTACACTTCTCAAGGATGACATTGTATGCACCCTAAAATGGTCGCCTAGACTATGGGAGCCCATTCTTCAATTTATCAAATGACAGAATCAATTTATCAATTTATCAAATTTCCTGAATCAATGCTTTGCAACATTTTAATTCAAATCAATTTCCTTGATCAAATCATAATTAATTCAATTATTTCAATATTTCCTAAGGTTTGATCATTTCATCAATTATCTTATTTAATTAAAAGAAAACAATCCCTTTTTATTAAATAAAATAATCTTATTTAATTAAAATCCCTTTTTAATTAAATAATTTTATCTTATTTAATTAAAATATCTCTTAATTAAATAATATTATCTTATTTAATTAAAATCTCCATTTTTAAATTAAATAAAATGATCTTATTTAATTAAAAAAAATCCCTCTTTTAATTAAATAAAACTCCCACTTAAATCCCTCTTTGTGTTGAAAAAGGAAATAAATTAAATAAAAATAAATAAAGCTCCTTTTTCTTCAAACATATTCCTAAGTGGTGGGCTTTTTGCCTCTTAATCGTAGCCTTTGATTTTGCCTTTTGAAGATATGAGCACATGGATCAACCAAGATTTAATCTCCATCATTGCTCATTTCTTTTTACCTCTTAATCTCTACTGTCCATTGCTCTTTAAAAGGAAAACACTCATTCTCATTTGGATAATCAATAGATACTATTTTATGCTATTGTTATGCTGCAGGTTTGGAGAGTGATTTTGGAGGAGAGTTTGAGCATTTGAGCTTGAACCATGCAACTTCTTCTTCTTGTCTTTTTCTCTCATGCATCCATGGGAATCCATTTAGAGTAGATTCATTTTAATTTAGATTCATATTTCCTTTCATAGATTAAGCTTGTATATTTCCTTTCATGCATTGTTATCATATAGATTAGTTTTCTTCTATGCATTGTTATCATATAGAATAGTTTTCATTTGCGATGGATATTTGGTGATCATGGAGACTAGCATTTGTTCTCTTCCTCTTTGAATCTCTCATTTCATGGTGTACTTGCATGGGCATAACTGTTAGAATAGTCCCAAAGGATAACTGAGAGGGAGGGGGGGGTGTTTATCAGTTATCCATAACTTTAATTATTTTTCTTCTTTAACTTCAGGATACAGCAAAGTAAATGTTTAATCAGATAACACAGTACACAACACACAATTTGATTATGGGGAAACCAAATGGTAAAAACCCCAGTGGGAATTAGCACCCACAATGAGCTATACTTGTTTATAGTAATCCCTGTTAGGAGTTGTACTTCACAATGCAATAATTATAGTGACCTGGTTAAGGGTCAGACCCTGTTAGGAGTCTTTTACAAATAACCCTGTTAGGGGTGGTGGACTCACTGTCCAAAAGCTCACTGCTTAATGGTGAAGGCTACAACCTTCTATATAATAGATATGCACTATATCTAATGATGAACTATAGAGTGGACCTATTGTCTTGATCAATTCCAGTGTATTACAATCTTTCACTTCTTCTTCACATAGACTCTTGATGAATGAACCACATCTGATATTTTGCTCTGTACATCTTCTATCACTTTTCATATCATTCACACTTAGCGTATCATAATTGACTTTCTATAAGTATCTTTCTCATAGTATGAGATCATGGGACCTGTAAGAAAACTCTTCATAACATCCTTGTTGGCTCTACTAAGCACACAAGCATAATTATAACCATGCAAGTATAAACTGAATAGACGCGACGCTTCACTAAGTCAGCTTCACCAAATCAACTTAAACAACACGATCTTGATGTAATATGATAGGCGTGTTTAACCAAAGATAGTTAACTCATAACTAACCATGAATATATTTACGCATATCTTGAAGATAGGCGCAACTCAAGAAATATGTCAAATACGTCGGCTTTGTACAGATATACTTCTAGAACTGTAACTGCCACTAACATAATTACACAATTTGACTGAAACATCATATCTGGATCTGCGTGCATGAAAATAACATAATAAACATGTCAAAAACATGTATCTAACCACGCAAGTCTTCATGTTAGCATTCTGATAAGTACATACAGAATTAGTACTGTGTATTATATGTTGTCATCAATGACAAACATACAATCAATCAACTAAACATAATCAAATCTACAACAATCTCCCCCTTTGACATTGATGGCAACATATGATATCAAAAACATCTTATGTTCATGGTGTCCTCTTTCTTTTACAATCTTCTCAATATCCTCATCAAAGATTTCTCTATACTGCTGCAATTCCTCTGACTGTGTTTTTGTTCCATGTATATACTCCCCCAGAGTATATGCTCCCCCTTATTACATACTCTCCCTTTGACATCAATGGAAAAGGGCACCATAGATATTTAGGCACATGTACTACTCTAGAAGTAGAGTAGTCAACCATTCATCAGTCACTTAATGACTGATGTTCTTGTTGCTTCTTCTAAACAGACTCGGGAGAGGGAATTACTCCCAATTTTTCTCTGAGATACTCAAAAGTATCCTTTGATAAGGGCTTTGTGAAAATATCTACCAACTGTTCTTTGGTGCTTACATAGTCCAATTTCACTTCTTTGTCTGCAACCTTTTCTCTTAAAAAATGGTACTTGATCTCTATGTGTTTTGTCTTTGCGTGCATCACAGGGTTCTTAGACATGTTGATAGTGCTAGTATTATCACAGTGAATAACAATAGGATAATCAACCTGAATGCCAAAGTCTTTAACCATCTACTTGATCCAAACCATGGTTGAACAATTCAGTGCTGCTGCAACATATTCAACTTCTACTGTTGACTGGGAAATACAATTCTACTTCTTGCTTATCCAAGAAACCAACCTGTCTCCAAGAAATACTGCTCCTCCTGAAGTGCTTTTCCTATCATCAATACATCCTGCCCCAATCTGCATCTGTATACACATGAAGTTTTACATTCTCTTATTTAGGATACCATAAACCATAGTCTATAGTTCCCTTTAGATATCTGAATATCCTCTTGATTTCCATTATGTGATTCTACTTAGGTTCAACTGCAAATCTTCCAACAATGCCAACCGCATTAGATATGTCAGGTCTAGATTGAGTTAGATAAATGAGTTTACCAATCATACATTTATACAATGTCTTATCACCTACTGTGGAATCGGGTGATACTACAATAGTGGGTTACACTTTTTTGCCTAAATGGACATTGAACTCTACATTTTGAGAAAAACTTTCACATTCGGATGCATATTGTCGTTAAACTGTTTGAAATCGGAAGATGAAGTAAACTAGAGTCT
>MU223092.1:2172710-2207567 GCA_018584345.1 Thuja plicata | reverse complement strand
GAGATGTGTAAGGATTTCTTACCATGGACTGAGGCTTTGAAAGTTGTTTCACTTTTAGGTTCAGTCTTCAATCTTGATATCTCAAATGCAGAGATTTTGCTGATCAAAGTCTCTCTCTTGAATTGTTTTGAGAATTGCATGGTTTCCTCTAGAATACTTATCTTGTTTCAATAGTCTGATGTTAAAGTAGTTAGCAACTTGTCCATTATGTCTTCTTCTGATATTTTTCCACCATTGTTTCTGATTCTAGAGACTGCTTCATTTATCCTTTTATTTTAAGCTCTAATGTTCTCTTCAGGTAACATCTCAAGACTGTTGTATTTCTTTCTCCATGTCTTCCTGCGTGCATTCTTTTCTTGAATATCTCCTTTAAACATATCTTCTAAATACTTCCACATGGCATATGCTCTGTCAATTTTCGTGATCTTAGAAAATTCATTGTCGGATAAGGCACTGATTAGGGCTTCTTTAGAAATAGCATTATTGGTAAATGTTTCCTTTTGTCTATTAGTAGCATCATCCTTTGCAAGGTCTTTCAGAGATAGAATTACAACTTCTTGTGTAGAAATTTCAAAGATCTCAAAGCCAACACACTGTACATGTGTTATCATTTTGTTTTTCCAATCCAGATAATTTTCTCCATCAAACTTAGGGCTTTCTTTTCTAAAGTAAGACATATGATCTACCTTAAGCTATTAAAATTCTTCTCTAAGGCACTTGGCTCTGATACCAATTGTTAGAATAGTCCCAAAGGATAACTGAGAGGGGGGGGTGAACTAGTTATCCATAACTTTAATTCTTTTTCTTCTTTAACTTCAGAATGCAACAAAGTAAATGCTTAATCAGATAACACAGTACACAACACATAATTTGATTACGGGGAAACCAAATGGTAAAAACCCCCCTGGGAATTAGCACCCATAATGAACTATACTTGCTTATAGTAATCCCTGTTAGAAGCTATTTCAACCCTGTTAGGAGTTGTAATTTACAATGCAATAAGTATAGTGACCTGGTTAAGGGTCAGACCCTATTAGGAGTCTTTTACAAATAACCTTGTTAGGTGTGGTGGACTCACTGTCCAAAAGCTCACTGCGTAAAGGTGAAGGCTACAACATTTTGTATAACAGGTATGCACCATATCTGATGATGAACTGTAGAGTAGAGCTATTGTCTTGATCATTTCTAGTGTATTAAAATCTTTCACTTCTTCTCCACATAGACTCTTGATGAATGAACCACATCTGATATTCTTCTCTATACATCTTATGTCACTTTTTTTATCATTCACACTTAGTGTATCATAATTGACTTGCTATAAGTATCTTTCTCAAAGTATGAGATCATGGGACCTGTAAGACAACTCTTCATAACATCCTTATCAGCTCTACTAAGCATGCAAGCATAATGACAACTGTGCAAGTATAAATTGAATAGACACGACGCTTCACTAAGTCGGCTTCACCAAATAAACTCAAACAACACGAACTTGATGTAATATGATAGGCGCATTTACCCAAAGATAGTTAACTCATAACTAACCATGAATATATTCATGCATATCCTGAAGATAGGCGCAACTCAATAAATACATCAAATACATCAGCTTTATACAAATACACTTCCAGAACTGTAACTACCAATAACAGAATTACACAACTTGACTGAAACATCATATCTGGATCTGCGTGTATGAACATAACATAATAAACATGTCAAAAATATGTATCTAACCACACAAGTCTTCATGTCAGCATTCTGATAAGTACATATAGAATTAGTACTGTGTATTATATGTTGTCATCAATGACAAACATACAATCAATCAACTAAATAAAATCAAATCTCCAACAATAACTAGGTCTACACTTAGGGCCTTCATCACAAACCCTTTCACTCCATGAATAGGGAGCTATGAGTCACCATTTCAGACCTCATTCTTGAGAAATCTTGAATATAATGAATCATAGAAGTGTATCACATTTTCAATACACTTTTTTGGTGCCCACTATGGGGCAACCCACCTTTACATGTTAGTTTTGATTATTTTTGGAGCTAACCCCCTTGTGCAGATTTTCTTGGAGATGAAAACCCTAGATTTTCAAAGATTTGATCATATCTCCCAAACAGCTTAGAGTTTCAGTCTGAATTTTTTTTTATAGGTTGGCAACATATCAGAGAAGCTTCAATAAGCAATTCAAAATTTTCTGAGGTATCATGAAGGTTTTACAAATTTTTCTTTATTTTTCATAACAAATTAATTTTTGATGCAAATTAGCATATTTTTCAAAAAAAATTACATTTTTAGAAAGGTATTTAAATTTTACAAGGGTCCATTCTTTGTGTTTTAAATTTGGATGCAATATCATAGCTCATTTGGACAATTTATGAAAACTAGTCTATTTTGGGAAAATGACTCCCTAGAGAACAAATGAAAAGATCTCTTTAAAGTTCTGACATTTTTTGAAAGATATTTGTTTTTTAATAGGGGTCTCTTTTCTACATTTAGGGTTTGGGATCTGAATTCATATCATATAGGTCCAATCTTGTTGACTAGGTCAAAAATCAAAATTAAAAAAGGCATTCAATGATTAGCTTGCACTTATTTTTCACATTGTTCAATGCATGATATGAGTTTTCATTTAGATTATTTTCTGGTTATTATTTCTCCTAAAAATTGATTTTCTGATCTAACCCTAGGGTTTGCATAAGTTGAGTATACATGGCATATCTTGTTTGTTGTTTGTTATGTTTTTCTGATTTTTATTTCTGAAACAGCTTAACATGTGGTTTGTAGGACATTGAAAAGAAGACTCAAATAAAGACTACTAACAAATCATCTTGCAGGTTTCCTTGATCGATAGAATTATAAACATTGTTCTTACATTTTGTTTTGTTTTATTACAATAGGAACCCACATGCAAGACTTCTAAAATGAACTTCTATTTTGGTATTTTAGGAATGGCAATGATGTTAGGAAACTATGCTCTCACCCTCTTGGGATGATCAAAAATCCAGAAGCATTGTTGTCATTTTATTATGTGTTTGAAGTGTCTTTTAGATTGTAATCCTAATAATTATATGCACATATCCTATCCCCTTTCCTTTGTGGATCTTGGGTGCAAGAGAAACTCATATAATTCTTCTAGTGTGGCTACCTCCCAAGTGCTTTAATAGAGCCAGTGAGAGTGGATTTCCCAACCGGTAATAGGCTAAAGCCAATCCCTTCCAAACCAGTATATTAAAAAATTCCATTGTGATTAGTCTCATAGTGGACAGGTGTGAATTTTTTGTGGCAACCAAAATCTCCTCTAGTACCCTAGTGGTGCGTTAAAGTCCCTGCATTGTTAAGGTGGAAACATTGCTTTGAAAGGATTGGGAGAGCCCCCTTAATTGGGAAAATGACTTGATCATGACCACTTGAATGGATACCTTGACTAAAAACTTTGTTTTAGTGACCAAAAACCCTCTATGTGTTGGTGTAGAAGGTCAAAGACAGACTAAGACATCCCACATTTTTACGGCTCTTAGTAGAGACAACGGTCCTTTCGAAAGTGATTCCCTTGAGATTCAAAGCTTGGTGTGCCTAAGAAGTGAGTTCACTATAAGGAGGAGCCTGTGCCTCCAAGCTTCTAAGTTGTCTGCTATGAGTAGACGTGGCTGAACTTCGGTTCAAGTGGGAATTCAATAGATATTTCCGTGGCTTACCTAATTTGTCACATTTTTGTTTTTAGACCAATATATGGATTTTTCATAAGGTTTTGAGTTACTAACCTCTTTCTTGATGGCTCCCTTTAGGGTGAGGGATCTTTCTTCTTTTAGCCCTTTCTCAGCTATCTCTTCAAAGGTTTTAATTTTCTAAGAGTTTAATTCACACATCATTTCTAATTTATGCTTTTTTTATGAACATATGGATCTTCTCTTTTATGCGTACATGGAAAGATGCCTTTGAGGCAACATTTATCCATCTTTTTAATAACGAGGTGAAGTTCTCACCAATATTGTTTTTGGTAGTGCATAGATCCATTAATGTTATTTCCATAAAAATATTATGTGAATAGTTAGATATAAATTTCTTAGCTAATTCATTCTATGCTTCTATCCCATAAGGAAGTCTGGAAAATGACTCCATGGATGGCCCACCAAGACTACATGTAAAAATTCTCATAAGGTATGTACCATTGTATGCCACTTTCATCCAAGACATGAAGAATTCCCATATATGGTCCCAAGGATCACCCTTTTCCTTGTATTTGTCAAGTTTATACTGATGAACTATAATTGTTTATATGTTTGAAGTTATTGTTGATATTTGAACCAAGTTGCAGAAGTGATGATAAACATTATCAGTTAATCTATTGTCATTGATGTCAACTTGTTTGAGTGTTATTATGGTGGAAAACATTTTTTATGTATTGAAGATCTAGAACAAACAATGTTTTTGTGGTCTGTAATTGAAGAGTTGTGTATACACCGAGTGATAGAAAAAATCAAGTAAAATCCAGTGTATGCGGAGTGACAGTATTAACCGAGAAAGGGTTTGCCGACACAACTATTGATTAAATAAATTTATTTATAACCCAGGCTGACTTGGATGCTTAACTAGAAATTGATAATTTTGAGGTAAAAGATAACATTTTTTATTTGATTAAATGGTTATTAAAATTCAATGAAGATCAGACGACGGAGATTTAAATGTGTTTTTAACACAACTACCGAAGATGGATCAAGCGGGAAAATTAATAATAGAGATTAAGCGATAAGATTTTAAGGATGAAAATTAAATGATACATGAAATCTATATAAGAGACAAGAGATTCAGTTGTGAATCATGACAAAAGTTGAAGCATACATGCGAATTTATGCATGACTGATCGAACTAGTTAAAGATAGAACCGAGTGTATTTCTACAAACATCGCCAAGCAAACAGAGCATAACCGAGTATAACAAAGATGAAGAATGAGATGAACTGAAGTGAACAAAATTGATCAAAGGTATTATGTACTTAGAATAGATCTAAATATCTACAAATCAGAGTTGTATTTGAATCAGATCATTACTATATCAGTTTAACCATTGTTACAGATAAATCTCTTAACCTAGTGGGACAGTGAGTCCTTATTATAACATTCAAATAATGTCAATTGTTTTCTTGTTGACCCTATAGTGAATTCATGGTTGAGAGAGAACTAGTAGTTTTAAATCCTCTAACCAGGTCACATTTGATAGTGTGCATTGTAACCTTTTCCAGGGTTGGCTCCTCACCGAGCTCACTTCAGAAGAGTGAAAATGTTTTTGGGTTGCCGGTCCTAGGTGGTTTTTCCCTTAGTAGGGTTTCCACATTAAAAATCTATGTAAATGTGCATGAACGTTGTGGATTGTTATTTTACTTTACACTTTACTTTATTGAACTAGATCGGTAATCAAAGTATTAATTTATGATGCTCGGTAAATACTATTGATGAAAGATTAAGTTTACAGAATACATTTTTCACCGAGTTGAATTATATGATTGAATTTGTTTTGATATACATCTGGAGAAGTTTGGGACTGTAGGATAATTTGTGAGGAAATTGATTCTAACTGATTCACCCCCCCTCAGTTATTCTAACAATTGGTATCAAAGCAATAGTGCTTATTAGTGTAGAAGTGCTTATCAGAAAGTTTTAAATGAATTGAGCTAAAGATCACAAGATGTATAAGAGAGATGCACCTAAGATGAATAGGGAGAACTTCCCAACATGGAAGAGAAGAATGAGATTATACCCATCTAGAATTGCAACACACATTGAAGATTTTCTGGAAAATGAATTCATCTTACCTACTGGAGCTTTGACACTAAATTAGTTTAAAGAAAAACATGAACATGTTAGAATGTATATGAATAAATGAGAGGGGGGTGAACCAATTATGCTCAGGTCTAGATGTACCAATTGAAATTTTATAGGATTTTAAACAACTTAGATCTGCTTGGCAGCAATAGCATAAGTCAACAACAGAAATATGCAGTTTACTGTTTAAATTCAATCATCTTGTAGAAACTAAATAGTAACACACAATATAAACATTCACACAAGTTCACACCAGTATTTAACACAAAAACCCAAATTGGGAAAAAGCACCAATAACATGCTACCAAGTTTTCACTCTTCTGAAGTGAGCTCTGCTAGGAGCCAACCCTGTTAAAGGTTATAAAACACACTGCTAAATATGACCTAGTTAAAGGATTTAATCACCCTGTCAGGAGTGGCCTTGTTAAAGGTCTCAGAACATTCCACCTGAATGTCACCTTGCTTAAAAGATTTATACAATGACTGTTAGGTCAACCTGGTTAAAGGATTTTGATTGATATAATAGTTAGAAAGTAATCAAAAGGTGTGATCTGATGCATACAACTTACTTTGGAAATCCAGATCCTATTAAGCTCTTATTCTAATTCACTGAGTGGCCTCCATTCTCATTTCAATCTTTAGATATGCTTGGAAATTTGTCAAGCAATCACTTTCACAACTCATTGTTTCTCTATTTAGCCTTCTTTGCTAGATCATGCCAATCAGTCAATTAACCATGCAATTCTCTTGCATACACTTTTCTCATACATACATCTCTTTAAATAACCCCTTGAGGTTATCTTATACCTCTTCATCTAGGTAAAATAAATCTTTTCCGCTTAATCAAGATCGTAGATCCTAGGTTAGGTCAGATCCGACAGATGTTTCCATCTTTGTATTTAATATATTTGTCCAAAGCAATCACTAATTAAATCTTGGATCCATGCATTAATTACAGTTACCCATGCATTTAAATAGTGTGGATCAATTGTGCTTATCCTCATTTAAATTTACATATCCCAATAAATTCAATTATGTCGGCCAGAGATCTCTAATCTCAACATTTACCAAAATACTGTTGCTCGGCCAACAATACGTTCTTCCACTCGGTCATCACTTTTTTCCTCAGTAATTTACTGGAGCTCAGAAAACACTTAGAAATTATGCTTGGCATACACTGGTGCTCGGTCGACACAAGCTTCACTCAGCATATACTATTCCTAGTAAAATGACATCTTGACGTAGTGTTATGGATAAACAACACATTACTTTTCCAATGTGCCAACTGATCAAGTACCATTGTGATTTCCCATAACTCAATCATTTCACTCGGTCTTCTTGTTATCCTTGCCTTCAAATCTTCTTCAACAATCAATAGATATGGTACTTCAAACAGATAGCAATAGTCTCACCAGTTAAGGTTTGACATCAAATACAAAACAATAATTGTTTACATTGTAGCTTTCCAACAATCTCCCTCTTTGGCATTGATGGCAACACTAAATAATAAAACAATAATTTTACAAACATAGTTACCATACAATCCAAAAAGTTTTCCTGTGTTCCTTGATATGAACAAATCTTCATTAATGTCTTTAGCTTTGTTTTGATTCTCATCTTGTAAAACATTTCTCCTTCTGTGTCTGTGATCACACTAAAATATTTATATTTCTGTTTATCTATAGACTCTCTCTTTCAGTAAGAGTCTATAGATAAACGCTCCCTATTTCTCTAAGTATAGTAATCTCTCCCTCTTTTAGTTAACTTCTCCCTCTTTGAAAACAATGCCAAAGATGTTGACATCTTCATCATGCAGATTCTTCTATTCTAACTTAGTTTCATGTTGTTCCTATCATCTTGTTTATGACTGGTCCTTTTTCTGTCCTTGTCTATCTTTCATAGCTTTAGGAAACATCCTAAAGCGTGACTTCTTCTGCATCAATGTGTAAAATATTATAAATATAACATGGTGCAACAGTTACATTCTGAACTAATTAGCCTCAGTTAGGGGAATCACCCCTAATTTACCTCGCAGATACTCATGAACATATTTAGGTAGTGCTTTTGTAAATATGTCTACTAACTGTTCCTTAGTATGCACATATTCCAATCTCACTTCCTTGTGTTGAACTAGCTCCCTCAAGTAATGATACTTGATAGCTATAAGCTTGGTCTTAGAGTGCATCATAGGGTTCTTAGAAATATTGATGGCACTCATGCTATCACAATATATAACAATTGGTTATGTGATTTCTTCTTTCATACCTTTTAGTAGTATCTTCAACCATACAATATTAGAGTAGTTAACTGCTTCTGCCACATACTCAGCTTCAACTATAGATTGTGAGGTGCAATTATGTTTCTTTCTTGTCCATAAAACCAATCTCTTTCCCAAAATAAATGCACCACCTATGGTGATTTTCCTATCATCCACATTTCCAGCCCAATCAAACTCAGTGTAAACTCTTAGCTCAAACTTATCATTCTTTTTGTAATATAGACCATATTCATCTGTTCCTTTCAAATATCTCAGAATTTTTTTTACTGCCATTATATGAGTTTCCTTGGGATTGGAAGAAAATATTGCAACAACTCCAATAGCTAGAGAAATATCAAGTCTATTGTGTATAACATATTCTAGCTTTCCAATCATTGATCTATAAAGGGTTTGATTCACTTCTTTTGTATCATCATTTTTTGTTAACTTCTATCAAGTAGCCATAGGTGTACTCATTGGTTTTGGTTCTTCCATGCCAAAATTTTTTACTATCTCCTTGACATATTTTGATTGAGCAATATAGATACCATTCTTCATTTGATATATTTGTAGGCCAACAAATAATTTGATTATACCAAACATAGACATCTCAAATTTAGTTTGCATCTCTTTTGCAAATGTTTGGCATAACACATCTTGTCCACCAAATATAATGTCATCAACAAAAATTTCAGCTAATAAACTACCTTTATTTTGTTCTGTCTTCAAATACAGATTGATGTTTTCATTGGTTCTTGCATATCTAATCTTTATCAAATAATTGTGCAATCTCTCATACCATGCTCTTGGTGCTTGCTTTAGTCCATATAATGCCTTGTGTAATCTACAAACCATGTTCCTCTTGCTTGGGTCAAAAAATCCATCAGCTTGTTCAATGTACACTTCTTCTTATAATATTCCATTTAGAAATATTGAATTTACATCTATCTGATAATATTTAAAACCTTTGTAGGCTGCATATGCAAGTAAGGTTTTGAGTCCTTCCAATCTTGCAATTGGGGCGAATGTTTCTCCATAATCAATTCCTTCCTCTTGTGCATAACCCTTTCATACTAGTCTAGCTTTATTCCTTGTTACTTCTCCATGTTCATTCAACTTATTTCTGAATACCCACTTAGTACCAATTACATTTTTTTTCATTTGGCCTAGGTACAATTGTCCAAGTCTTATTCTTCTCAATCTACCCAATCTCTTCGTTCATGGCTTGTATCCAATCTTTATTTTCCAAGGCATCTTTTACTGTTTTAGGCTCAAAATCACATAACAAGCATGTATCGTCTCTTAACTTACTTGTCATAACTGTAGAATCCTTTGATCCTATAAATTGATCAGGTTTGTGGTACCTCCTTACATACTTTGATAGAGTAGGTTCTTATTGGAGATTTGCTTCTGTGCAAATAATTGATTGTATGTTTGTCATTGATGACAATATATAATATACACTAGTGTTCTATATGAAATTATCTATATAGATGTTCTAGAGCTATGCATGTTTATTTCCATGGTGTATACATGTTCTAGATGCTATGTGCATTCACGCCAAGTCAGATATGAAGTTTTAGTTGAGTAATGTTAATCAATTATAATAGTTGCAGAGATTGAAGACTATTTGTGAAGAGCCAACATAATTACATTATTTATTGAGTTATGCCTATCTTTGGGATATGCGTGTTTGTATTCATGTTTAGTTATGAGTTAAAGATAAATATGTAAAGGTGCCAAACATATTCTATCAGAATCGTGAAGTTGGACTTAATTTGGTGGAGCCAACTTTGTGAAGCGTCGCGTCTATTCAGTTTGAGTTGTGTGTTCCTAATTAGGTTGCGTTGTTGATGTAGCTAACTAAAGAAGTATTGAAGGGACTTCTAGAGCCAAAAAAGATCACATCCTTTGGAGAAGATACTTATAGTAGTTCATTTGATGAATGCCAAGTGTGAATGAGAAGAATAAAGATAGAACAAGTGCAAGACAGAATGTCTGTTGTTTTGGTACAGTAGAGACATTTCATTCCTCAAGAAAAGATCTATGTGAAGAAGAAGTGGAAGTATACAACACCCTGGAACTGATCAAGATAGTAGGTCTACTCTAACAGTTCATCTATTAGATATAGTGTATATATTTTCTACTGAAGGTTGTAGCCTTCATCATTTTAGCAGTGAGCTTTTGGACAGTGAGTCCTCACCCCTAACAGGGTTACTTTTAAAAGACTCCTAATCTTTAACCAAGTCTTTGTACTTATTGCATTGTAAAGAACAACTCCTAATAGGGTTGCAAGATCTCTTAATAGGGATAATTATACTGAAGTATAGTTCTTTGTGGGTGCTAATTCCCACTGGGGTTTTTACCAATTTGGTTTCCCCATAACCAAAATTGTTGTGTTCTCTATTGTGTTATCTGAGTAAAGAAAAGAAATTGAAGTAGATAATAACTGATTCACACCCCCCCCCCCTCTCAGTTATCCTTTGGGACTATTCTAACAATTTCTATCAGAGCCAAGTCCCTTGGAGAGAAATCCTAACAACTTAAGGTAGATCAGATGGAATACTCCAGGAAAGAGAGTCCTAAGTTTGATGGAGAAAACTATCTTGACTAGAAGAACAAAATGATAACACATCTTCAGTGTGTTGGATTTGAGATCTATGAGATTTCCACTCAAGAAATTGAAGTTCCCACCTTGAAAGACCTTGCAAAAGATGACTCTACAGTCAAACAAAAGGAAGTATTCACTAATAATCCAATTTCCAAAGAAGCCCTAATCAGTGCCCTATCCGACAGTGAATTTTCTAAGTTCAAGAAGACAAATAAAGCATACTGTATTTGGAAATACTTAGAAGATATGTTTGAATGAGACATTCAAGTAGAGAATGCACGTAGAAAGACATGGAAGAAAAGGTACAACAACTTAGAGATTCTACGTGAAGAAAACATCAGAGCCTACAATCAAAGAATTAATGAAGCAGTTTCAGGTATCAGGGACAATGGTAGAGAATTTTAGAGGAAGATATAATGGACAAACTAATGACCACACTAATAGAAAACTATGAGAGAAAGATCAATATCTTAGATGAGACTATGAAATTTTCAAAAGACTTCAAGAGAGAATTTGATCAGCAAAATATCTGCATTTGAGATATCAAGATTGAAGACTGAACCCAAAAGTGACGCAGCTTTCAAAGCCTCAGTCCACAGCAAGAAATCCATAAGAAGCTCTAGTAATAATGAAGAAGTGGATACCAAAATAAAAGAAATCATTTCTATGATTTCCAAGAAAGAAAGGAAAGGTAAATGGAAATATGAAGGACAACTACCATTTAAATGTTTTTCATGCAACAAAGTTGGTCACTTTGCACCCAAGTGTCCTACAAGAGTCAAGAAGTTTAGATCAGATTACAACCCCAAGTACACTAAGGAATGTTATCATGCTGAAGATGGTGTAACTGATGATGATTTAGGAGAAGATGAAATTTTTTTTGTTGCCATTAAAGACATTGAAAATATTCTTGAAGAAATGGACAAAGAAGATGAAGAAAAAGAACAAGAGTTAGCATTAGTTTCAAAAGCTGACATCAGAACTGACTAGATCATTGACAACGGATGTTCATACCACATGATAGGAGACAAAGATAGATTTGTACATTTGGAAAAATACAAAGGTGGCATGGTTATATTTGGAGATAACACTCCCAAACCTATCATAGGCAGAGGTTCTATCACCTTAGATGGAAAGAACAAGACAGATGATGTTCTTTATGTTGATGGTTTACATCATAACTTAATAAGTGTTGGACACTTGCTTGATAAAGGATATTAGTTGGAATTCAAAAACAACCAGTGCATCATTAACAAAAAAGAATGATACATGATTGCATCAGGCTCAAAGACCAAAGGTAATGTTTTTCATCTCAATTCAAAAGTAAGTTATTTTGTTGCAAAAGTAGATGATAGTTGGCTATGGTACAAGAGACTGTGTCATATTAGTTTTGACAACATAGTCAAGATAAGTAATGTAAAGGTAGTAAGAGACCTTCCAAGTATTGCAAGACCAGTTGACACCATGTGTAGGGAATATGTGATGGGGAAGCATGTGAGGACATCATTCAGGAACAAACAAGACTTTGCAAAAAATAAATTAGATCTGATACATACAGACCTTTGTGGACCTACTCAAACAAGATCTTACTACGAAGAAAGGTATTTGATTTTTTTTGTTGATGATTTCTCAAGGATGATGTGGGTTACATTCTTAAAAGAAAAATCTGAAGCTTTTGATAAGTTCAAAGTGTTCAAAGCTAAATTTGAGAATGAATCTGGACTAAAGATAAAATGTCTGAGATCTGATAGAGAAGGAGAATTCACCTTTGACCATTTTTATGATTATTATGAAGAACATGGAATCAAGAGATAGTTAAGTGCATCTAGAACCCCTTAGCAGAATGGGATTGCATAAATAAGGAACATAATAATACTTGAAACAGTGCACACTATCATGATTGAAGGAAGGGTTGCTCATACTTATTGGAGAGATGTGGTCAATACAAAAATCTATACTATCAATAGAATACAATTAAGGCCAGGTGTAGACAAGACACCCTATGAACTTTGGTTTGGTAATGTACCTACTATAAAATACTTTAGAATCTTTGGAAGCAAGTGCTACATCAAGAGAGATGATAGCATTGGCAAGTTTGATGCTAGAAGTGACGAAGGTACTTTTCTTGGTTATTCTACTAAAAGAAAATCCTATAGATGTTTTAATCTAAGATTAAAGAAGATCATTGAAAGTAATCATGTGAAGATTGATGAGAAGTTTATGATTCAAGAAAGATATTATGACTATGTTCCCATGATTGAAGATGAGCCTAGACCAATCAATAAGGACACAGTTATTGAAGAAATGTTTGACTGTATTGATGTTTCATGTAACAATTCTGAACCAAGTGAAGAAGAATCATAGATTACAGATGAAAGTATCACTCCTAAGAACTGAAGATACACATCCAAATACCACTCCAAGGAAGATATCATTGGAGATCAGAGAGAAACATTCTTGACAAGATCTAGAGAAAAAGGTTCAACTGTTGATGAAGAGGTATGCTTACTTTCATAAATTGAACCCTTAAGTGTTGAAGATGCATGCAAAGATTTAGATTGGCAAAGTGCCATGCAAGAATAATTAGATCAAATAATCAAGAATGAAACATGGGAACTGGTCCCTAGACCTCATGACAAGAACGTGATTGGAATAAATTGGATATTCAGGAAAAAAATGAATGAAGAAGGCACAATGGTAAGGAATAAGGCAAGATTAGTGTGTAAAGGATATGCACAAAGAGAAGGTATATATTACACTGATACATTTGCCCCTGTAATCAGACTTGAAGCTATCAAGTTGTTTTTGGAATATGCAACATTCAAGAACTTTAAGGTATACCAAATGGATGTCAAGTCAGCTTTTCTAAACGGTGACTTGAAGGAAGAAGTCTACATAGAGAAGCCTGAAGGATTCAAACTTTCAGATAAACTAGACATGGTATGCAGATTAAAGAAAGAACTTTATGGACTTAAATAGGCCCCAAGAGCATGGTATGAGAGACTTGATGGTTACTTAACAAAGATAGGATTCAGAAAAGGAGCAGCAGACTGTAATTTATTCATAAGAAAGATAGATGAAGGACTACTACTTGTTGCTATTTTTGTTGATGACATTATCTTTAGAGGTAATGAAAAACTTAGTGTAGAATTCACCAAAGAAATGAAAATTGAATTTGAGATGAGCATGATTGGACCTATCAAATAATTTCTTGGATTGAATGTAAAACAAACAGACAAAGGCATATTCATAAATCAATCTAAGTATGTAAAGGAGATATTGAAGACTTTCAAGGTGGAATATTGCAAACCAGTAAGCACCCCCATGATAACAGGAAGAAATATTTCTAAAGATGATGATTCCATAGCAATTGACAAGACCCTATACAAGTCTATGATAAAAAAACTCATATATCTTACCCAATCTAGACCTAATATTTCTAATGCAATTGACATTGTTGGAAGATTTGCAGCTGAACCCAAGAAAAATCACCTATTGGCAATAAAAATAATATTCATATACTTAAAAGGGACTATTAACTATGGTTTATGGTATCCTAACTCAGAGAATATACAACTTCATGTGTACACAGATGCAGATTGGGCAGGTTGTGTTGATGACAAAAAGAGTACATCAGGAGGAGCAGTATTTCTTGGAGATAGATTGGTCACTTGGACAAGTAAAAAGAAGAATTGTATCTCTCAGTCAATAGTAGAAGCTGAGTATGTTGCAGCAGCATTGAATTGTTCAACAATGGTTTGGATCAAACAGATGATTAAAGACTTTGGTATTAATATTGATTATCCTATTGTCATTCACTGTGAAAACACTAGTACTATCAATATGTCAAAGAACCCTGTGATGCATGAAAAGACAAAACACATTGAGATCAAATACAATTTTCTAAGAGAAAAAGTTGCAGACAGAGAAGTAAAGTTGGATTATGTGAGCACTAAAGAACAATTAGTAGATATTTTTACAAAGCCATTATCAAAAGATACTTTTGAGTATCTCAGGAAGAATTTGGGAGTAATTCCCTATCCTGAGTCTAACTAGAGCTTGCAACAAGAACATCAGCCCTTGGTGACTGATGAATGGTTGACTAATCTACTTTTGGAGTAGTACCTGTGCTTAATGGTGTTTAACACCCTTTGTCATTGATGTCAAAGGGGGAGTATAGAGAGTAGCAACAGTGAAGAGGAACTTTTGATGATAATATTGTAAGAAGGAAGACACTTTGAGTTGATGATATCATATATTGCCATCAATGTCAAAGGGGGAGATTGTTGGAGATTTTCTTCTGTGAAAATAATTGATTGTATGTTTGTCATTGATGACAACATATAATATACAACAGTGTTCTATATGCAATTATCAGTACATATTTTTTGGAGCTATGCATGTTCATTTCCATGGTGTATACATGTTCTAGATGCTATGTGCATTCAAGCCGAGTTAGATATGAAGTTTCAGTTGAGTTATGTTAACCAGTTATGACAGTTGCAGAGATTGAAGACTATCTGTGAAGAGCTGACATAATTAAATTATTTCTTGAGTTGCACCTATCTTTGGGATATGCGTGTTTGTATTCATGTTTAGTAATGAGTTAATGATAATTATCTAAAGATGCCAAACATGTTCTATCAAAATTGTGAAGTTGGAGTTAATTTGGTGGAGTCGACTTTGTGAAGCGTCACGTCTATTCAGTCTGAGTTGTGTGTTTCTAATTAGGTTGTGTGGTTGATGTAGCTGACTAAAGAAGTATTAAAGGGACTCCTAGAGCCAATGAAGATCACATCCTTTGGAGAAGATACTTATAGTAGTTCATTTGATGAATGCCAAGTGTGAATGAGAAGAATAAAGATAGAACAAGTGCAGGAAAAAATGTCTATTTTTTTGGGACAGTAGAGACATTTCATTCATCAAGAAAAGATCTATGTGAAGAAGAAGTGGAAGTATACAACACACTAGAACTGATCAAGACAGCAGGTCTACTCTAACAGTTCATCTATTAGATATAGTGTACATCTGTTCTAATGAAGGTTGTAGCCTTCATCATTTTAGCAGTGAGCTTTTGGACAATGAGTCCTCACCCCTAACAGGGTTACTTGTAAAAGACTCCTAACAGGATCTGACCTTTAACCAGGTATCTCTACTTATTGCATTGTAAAGAACAACTCCTAATAGGGTTGCAAGATCTCTTAGCAGGGATAATTATACTGAAGTACACTTCTTTGTGGGTTCTAATTCCCACCAGGGTTTTTACCTATTTGGTTTCCCCATAACCAAAATTGTTGTGTTCTCTATTGTGTTATCTGAATTTGCATTTACTTTGTGTTACTTGATATCTAAGTAAAGAAAATAAATTTAAGTATCTGATAACTGATTCATCCCCCCCTCTTAGTTATCCTTTGGGACTATTCTAACAGTTCTTGCTTTGCTTCAGATTCATTGTTCTCATTCAATTTAGGTTGATTTTGTGTCTCGACATTTCCATCAGATAGCTCATAAATTACCTCCTGTTGCCTGACAGCCTCATTCTATGACTCAACAGGTGCTAGCTATTGCTCGAAAACCTCATTCTTAGTTTCAGGTAATACATTAGAATCTTCCTCATCCAGATAGACAAATGATTTGCAACTTTAAGGTTCTTGTGTACTTTCTGCTTCATTTCTTTCTGCATATTCATCAATTCTAACATTTGCACTTTCCACAATTTTGTTAGTGTTAGAATTCAAACACTTATATGCTTTACTTTTAGTTGAATAGCCAAGAAATATGTCTTCCTCACCTTTAGCATCAAATTTTCCATTTTTGTTATCCTTCAGTATGAAGCATTTACTTCCAAAGACTTTGAAATATGTTACATTAGGTGAATATATGTACCATAGATCATAAGGTGTAGCATTAGTACCTTTTTTAACTTGTACTCTATTCAAGGTATAGACTATTGTACTCATAACTTCTCTCCAATATTTCTCTACAACATTTTTCTCCATCATTAGTGTTCTGGCACATTCCATGATAGATCTATTTCTTCTTTTAGAAATACCATTCTGTGGTGGTGTCCTAGGTGCATACATCTATCTTTTATACCTCGGTCATTGCAGAACATGTTAAACTCATTAGAAATAAACTTGCCTCCTCGGTCAGATCTCAAACATTTCAGACTTTTTCCTGTCTCCTTTTCAATTTTTTTCCAAGTACCACTTAAATAACTGGAATGCATCAGTTTTTTCTTTAGGAAACATAACAATCATCATTCTGGAGTAATCATCAAAAAATAGAATAAAATATCCATCTCCACAGTAACTTTTCTCACCAATGGAACCACAAAGGTCAGTATGAACTAATTCCATAATTTCCTCAGAAGTATGAGTCTTGCTTTTGAAACTAGATTTAGTCATTTTTCCCAATTGACATTGCTTACACATTTCATTTTTAGGTTTCTTTAACTTAGGCAGCCCTCTAACCTTTTTCAATTTGCTTATGCTTACCAAGTTATCAAAGTTTACATGACACAACCTTTTATGCCATAACCAAACATCATTATATTGTGCAAAAAAGCATGTCTCATTAGCTAAGTACAAATAGAATAAGTTACCTTTTGTTTTCTCTCCACTTCCAACTAGTTCTCTAGTGACATCATAGATCTTTTCCTTCTTGTGATGGAATTCAACTCTGTAACTAGAAGTATTTAGCTATGCAACACTCAATAAATTATAGTTAAGATCATCAACCCTATATACATTGTCACATCTAATCTTGTCAATCAAGTTAATTGATCCTTTCCCTTTAAAAAGACACGGTGCATCATTTCCAAATTTAACATAACTACCATTACACTGATCTAAGGTTTCAAATTTATCCTTGTCACCAGTCATGTGATGTGAACAACCACTGTCAATAATCCAATGGTCACCTTTACTCAAAAGAAATTAGTGTAGTTTTCTCATCATCATCAGAATCATCTTTCATAGAAACATACACAACTTATATATAATTTTCTTTAGAATTATCAATTCCACTGTCAGAGGCTTCTTCAGCTATATGGCAAGATTTTTTACCTTTTTCTTTGTAATCCTTATACTTTCTAAAGTCTCGATCATCCTTTCTTGTCTTTGTACTTGCTATCGCTTCTTTCATCTTTGTCGTTCTTATCAGGACATCTAACAGTAATATGACCAACTTCGTTCCATGAAAAACAAATGATAGGAAGTTTACCTTTGAATTTTCTTTTTCCTCTAGATAGTATTTTTTCTATAAGTGCCTCAAGTTCTTCCAGATCATCAACTGTAGTGTCACTGTCACTGTTTACACATTTATTTCCTTTCTTTGATTTATTAAGGAACAACTGGGATCTGAATGCAGAATCAATATCTTGTGGAGTGTAGTTATCAAAATTTGACATCTCAAATGTAGTAAGTCTGCCTACCAGACATTCTAAAGTCAAATTATTATTAGGATTACATCTTAATTCTTGAATTGCAGAGACTCTAATAGCATATACAGAAAAAAGAGTTCTCAATACCTTTCTCATAATGGTGTTATCATCAATGGTTCCATTAGCTCCTCTAATAGCATTCACAACTTCCTTTATCCTACCACAGTATTGAACTATATTTTCTCCTTCTTGCATTTTAATTTCATCAAACTTACCTCTTAAACTTTCATATCTAGCTCTCACCACATTTGTATCTCCTCCATACATAGTTTCTAGGGTATCCGACATCTGCTTTGCATTTTCATGGTTCTTTATGTCTTCAAATTCATGATAGCTCAGAGATGATGTGATCTCCAACATTGCTTGATTGTGTTCCTACTTTTATCTTAATTGTTCAGTAGTGAGAGGTGTAGTTAGGACTACATAATCATGTTCAATATAGCGCTTAGAAGAATCACCAATACTAGCCAGATGTAATTTCATCAAACTCTGCCATGCAGGGAAGTTATCTTTGTTCAATTTCGGTACCTCCTTTTTATACATCTTGATATTTTGCTCCAAGTACCTTCAAACTATTTTCAAGAGATCAAAGCTCTGATACAAATTGTTAGAATGTATATGACTAACTAAGAGGGGGGAGGTGAATCAACTATCCTTAGGTCTAGATGTACCAATTAAAACTTTATAGGATTTTAAACAACTTAGATCTGCTCGGCAGAAATAGCATAAGTCAACAACATAAATATGTAGTTTACTATTCAAATGTAATCAGCTTGTAGAAACTTAACAATAAAACACAACATAAACATTCACACAAGTTGACACCAATATTTAATGTGGAAACCCAAATTGGGAAAAACCACCAGTAACATGCTACCAAGTTTTCATTCTTCTAAAGTGAGCTCTGCTAGGAGACAACCCTATTAAAGGTTACAAAACACACTACTAAATGTGACCTGGTTAAAGCATTTAATCACCCTGTCAGGAGTGTCCTTGTTAGAGGTCTTAGAACATTCCACCTGAATGTCACCTTTCTCAAAGGATTTATACAATAACTGTTAGGTAAACCTAGTTAAAGGATTTTGATTCATACAATGGTTAGAAAGTAATCAGTAGGTGTGATCTAAAACATACAAATTACTTTGAAAATCTAGATCCTATTCATCTCTTATGCTAATTCACTGAGTGACCTCCATTCTCATTTCAATTTTTAGATTTTCTTGGAAATCCATCAAACAATCACTTTTGAAACTCTCTTCTTCTCTATTTAGCCTTCTTTGCTAGATCATGCCAATCAGTCAATTAACCATGCAATTCTCTTGCATACACTTTTCTCATACATACATCTCTTTGAATAACCCCTTGAGGTTATCTTACACCTCTTCATCTAGGTAAAATAAATATTTTCCGCTTAATCAAGATCGTAGATCCTAGGTTAGATCAGATCCAACAAATCTTTCCATCTTTACATTTATTTACTTCTCCAAAGCAATCACTAATTAAATCTTGGATCCATCCATTAATTACAGTTACCCATGCATTCAAATTGTGTGGACCAATCATTCTTATCCTCAATTAACTTTACATATCCCAATAAATTCAATTATGTCAGCCAAAGATCTCTAATCTCAACATTTACCAAAATGTTGTTGCTCGGCCAACACTATGTTCTTCCACTCGGTCATCAGTATTTTCCTTGACAATTTACTGGCGCTCAGTTGACACTTAGAAATTATGCTCATCATACACTGGTGCTTGTTCGACACAAACTTCACTTGGAATATACTATTCCCAGTAAACTAACATCTTGACTTAGTGTTATGGATAAACAACACATTACTTTGCCAATGTGCCAACAGATCAAGTACCCTTTTGATTTCTCATAACTCAATCATTTCACTCGGTCTTCTTGTTATCCTTACCTTCAAATCTTCTTCAATAATCAATAGATATGTTAATTCAAAAAGATAACAATAGTCTCACCAGTTAAGGTTTGACATCAATGAAAAAACAACAATTGTTTACATTGTAGATTTCCAATAGAACATAACCTTATCATGGTGGAGATTGCTTCTTTACTTATAGATTTAGAATTTGAAGATATCAATTTATGTACTAGTGCTAAGTAGATGTGGGATCAAATTACAATAGTTTATGGAGGAGATGTAAATTTACTTAGAGCCAAACCTGAGAGCCTTCATGGAAGTTTTGATGACATGAGAATGAAGGAAGGAGAAAACATAACACAATACATTAACCGACTTATAGAAGTTGTGGGAGCTATTCAAGGATCTAGTGGAACCATTGATGAAGACACAATTGTGAGTAAGATTCTTAGAACTCTATTGCCTATATATTCTATAATAGTCTTTGCAATTCATGAAATGAGAGCTACACCTAAAAATGACATTACTGTTGATAGTCTTGTTGGAAGATTGATTTCTTTTGAGTTGAATAACTTTGACAATAGTATTGTACCATCTATGGAATTTGCATTTATGTCTACTTTGAAAATTGGTAAATCTAGTAGCAAACACATAATCAGAAATAAAAGTGACAGTGATAGTGATGACAAGGAACTTGATGAACTTGAAGCTTTAATGGTTAGAAGATTGCATAGAGGTAAATGAAAATATAAAGGTAAGCTACCTTGGATATGCTTTAACTGTAAAGAGATTGACCATTTTGCTGCAAGATTCCCTAATAGAAAAGATGATGATAGAAATGATAGATCAAATGATAGAAAGGATGATTGAGATTTTAGAAACAACCGACATTATGACCGAAGAGATAACCAAGATTACAAGGATAAAGGTAAGAAAGCTTGTTAAATTGCTGAAGATAAAGTTAATAACAGTGGTACGGATAGTGATTAAGATATTGAGACAATGTTTGCAGCCCTTAAAGATGATTCAGATGAAGATGAGAGGTATGTAGAGACATCACTTATCTCTAAAGTTAGTAGACATGATATTTAGATTATTGATAGTGGTTGTACACATCACATGACCGGTGATAAAGGTAAATTTGAATTTATTGAACATTATGATGGGGGATCAGTGAGAATGGGAAATGATACACCATGTTAAGTGAAAGGAAAATGTACTATTATGTTGAACAATCAAATCAAATGTGAAAATTCTTAGTGGGTAAAATGAATTAACTACAATCTGTTGAGTGTTTCACAGTTGAATAACACAGGTCACCGAGTCGCATTTGAGAATAGAAAAGAAAGAATCCATGATGGAAAAGGAAAATTGATCAGTACTGGTGAACAATATAAAGGTAACCTATTCTATCTTTACACACCTGAAACTACTTGTTTATTGGAAAAGAATGAAGATATATGGCTATGGCATAAAAGACTTTTTCATGTAAATTTTAACAACATGGTTAAGATTAGTAGAAAAAGAAAAGTTAGAGTCTTACCAAGCTTAACTAAACTAGACCATGTAATGTGCAAAAATTGTCAAATGGGTAAGATGTCAAAATCTAGTTTCAAGAGAAAGAATTTCTCATCTAATGACATTTCAGAGTTAGTTCATACAGACATATGTGGACCAATGAGAACACAAAGCTATATTGGGGAAATACATTTTATTTTATTTTTTGATGACTACTCTAGGATGATGACTCTTATGCTTCTAAAAGAGAAATCTGAAGCATTTAAGATGTTTAAGTGGTACAAAGAAAAAGTTGAAAAAGAAACTGGTAAAGATCTTAAGTGTCTTAGATCTGACAGAGGTGGTGAATTTATATCTGATGAGTTCACTAAGTTTTGTAAATGAGAATGGAATCAAAAGACAGGTTTCTGTAATGAGGACACCACAATAGAATAGTATTGATGAAAGAAGGAACATATCAATTATTGGTTGTGAAAGAACATTGATGATTGAAAAGAAAGTTTCACAAACATATTGGAGAGAAGCAGCCAACACAGTAGTCTACACACTTAACCGAGTACAACTGAAGAAAGATTCAAACAAAACACCTTATGAGCTATGGTATGGTAATACTCCCAATGTGAGCTATTTTAGAATTTTTGGAAGCCATTTTTTTATTCTGAAAGATGATCGAAATGGAAAATTTGACTTAAAAAGTGATGAAGGAATATTTTTTGGATATTCTACTAAGAGTAAAGATTACAAATGTTTGAACAAGTCAAATAACAAAAATGAATTTGCTGAGTTAAATGATGAAGACAAAATGAAAGAATTGGAGGACTATAATATATTTGTTTACTGGGAAGAACCTAATACAACACTGACAGTGATGCCTAGTGTTATCGTGCAACAGTGTAATGTCACCGGGCAACAGACAACACAAACCAAGAATAAGGAAAATGCTAAAACAAAAGATCATGAACCATAAGACAATGAAGATATAGAAGAAGATAATGAAGATCTGAGATCTAAACCTGTAATTGATAGATATGTGAGAAGACACCATCCATGAGATCAAATCATAGGAGATAAAAGAGAAAGCATAATGACAAGAAGTAAGTTTTGAGATGACACTTGTTTAATTTGTGAATTTGAGCCTAATAATGTTAGAGATGCATTAGAAAATGAAGAATGGTTTAATTCTATGTCTGAAGAAATTGAGTAGATACAGAAAAATAAGACATGGACAATAGTACAGAGACCGAAAGAAAAAAAAATGTCAGTGGCACCAAATTGATTTTCAAAAATAAGCTGAATGAATATGGGAATGTAATCAGAATTAAAAAAAGATTATCTTGCAAAGGGTATGCACAAGAAGAAGGAATTGACTATGGAGAAACTTTTGAACCCATTACTAGACTTGAAGGAGTAAGGATACTACTTGCATACGCTACATATAAAGAATTCAAGGTATATCAGATGGATGTGAAATTTGCATTTTTTAATGAAATATTGGAAGAGGAGGTACACATTGAACAACCTGCAGGATTTGTTGATCCTGATCAGACACACAAGGTATGTAAGTTACATAAAGCTTTATATGGACTGAAGCAAGCACCAAGAGCATGGTATAAAAGACTACATTCTTATCTAATAAGTATTGAATTTATTAGAACAACTGACAACACCAATTTGTATTTAAAAAATGGAAATGAAGATAAGACACTTATTGCTTAGATATTTGTTGATGATATAATATGTGGAGGTAATGATGACTTATGCACTTCATTTTCTGATGAAATGAGGAAAGAATTTGAGATGTTGATGTTTGGTCAGATCAAAAAAATTTGGGATTGTAAATTTTACAACAAACTGCAGGTATATACATCACTCAATCAAAATACATCAAGGAGGTATTAAAGACATTCAAAATGGAGGAATCAAAACCAGTCTGAATACCTATGGTGAAAAGATGCAAACTGACAAAAGAGGACAAGACACCTGAGGTACACCAAACCTTATATAGATCTATGATTGGTAAATTGATGTATGTTGTACACATAAGACCTGACATTGCACACACTATTGGAATATTTGCAAGATTTTCTGCTAACCCCAAAGAGTCGCATATGATAGTTAAAATAATTTTTAGATATTTGAAGAATACTGAGGATTATGGAATTTGGTATAAAAGAGAAGGAAAATTTGAATTGAAAGTCTATACAAATGTTAATTAGGCTAGAAATATAGATGACAGAAAGAGAACTACTAATGGAGCATTCTTGATTGGATAAAGATTAGTTACTTGGATTAGCAAGAAGCAAGGTTTCATATCATAGTCAACTAAAGAAGAAGAGTATGTTGCTACTACTACAAATTTTTCTAACATAGCATGGATAAAGAAATTATTGAAAGGAATGAATGAGGAGATCACTGACCCAGTGATGATTCATTGTGACAACACAAGTGCTATAAATATCTCAAAGAACCCTATGATGCATGCAAAGATGAAGCATATTTTTATAAAATATCACTACTTAGTACAAGACAAACAGGTAATACTAGAATATGTACAATCAAAATAACATCATGTAGACATATTCACAAAACCCTTACCGAAGGATACATTTGAGTACTTGAGAGGTAGACTAGGGGTTCGTCCGTTGTCTATTGGTAACTAAGATGATTAGGAGGTTACATCAACCTAAATGAAATTAGAATATCAATCATGTTGATGCAAAAGTTGAAATGGATTGAAACAGAGATATCAGTACACAGTAAGTTACTTACTACACCAAAAATTAGAGATATTTCATTTGGCTACCAAAGAGTTACAATTTTTCTTTTTGGCATTGTTGTCAAAGGGAGAGAGATGTCGATGAAAAAAAGAGAGATATATCCACTAAAGGGAGAAATTAGAAATAGAGAGACATATTTAATCTACAAAGAGATTCAAGAGCTGAAAAGTCAAAACTGTAGGAAGAGTCTACCTATTGCATATTTTGTTTATACTGACACAAATTTATTCAAGCTAGGGAGAGCTACTAAATTGTTACAGTTGTAGAACAAAATTTAGGTATTTGTTGTATGGAATTTTTATATTGTATATTTCATATTTTGTTTCCATCAATGCCAAAGGGAGAGATTGATGAACTATAAATGTTTATATGTTTGAAGTCATTTGTTGATATTCAACCGAGTTGCAGAAGTGATGATAAATATTATCAGTTAATGTATTGTCATTGATGTCAACTTATTTGAGTTTTATTATGGTGGAAAACATTTGTTATGTATTGAAGATCTAGAACAAAAAATTATTTTGTGGTCGGTAATTGAAGAGTTCTGTATACACCGAGTTCCAGAAAACATCGAGTAAAATCACTGCATATCGAGTGACAGTATTAACCGAGAAAGGGATTGCTGACACAACTATTGATTAAAGCAATTTAATTATAACCAAGGCCAACTTGGATGCTTAGATGGAAATTTCTGATTTCAAGGTTTAAGATAAAGTTTTTTATTTGATCAAATGGTTATTAAAATTCAATGAAGATTGGACAATAGAGATTGAAACATGTTTTTAACACAACTGGCGAAGATGGATCAAGAAGGAAAATGAACGATGGAGATTAAGCGGCAAGATTTGAAGGATGAAAATTAAATGATACATAATGTCTATATAAGAGACAAGAGATTCATTTGTGAATCATGATAGATGTTGAATCATACATGTGAATTTATGCATGACTGATAAAACTGGTTAAAGACATAACCGAGTGTATTTCTGAAGACATCGCAGAGAAAATAGAGCATAACCGAGCAGAACAAAGATGAAGAATGAGATGAACTAAAGTGATCAAACTTAATTAGAGGTATTAGGTAATTAGAATAGATCTAAATATCTAAAAATCATAGTTGTATTTGAATCAGATCATTACTGTATCAATTTAACCATTTTTACAGATAAATCTCTTAACCGAGCGGGACAGTGAGTCCTTATTATAAAATTTAGAGAATGTTGATTGTTTTCTTGTTGACCCCATAGTGAATGCATGGTCAAGAGAGAGCTGATAGTTTTCAATCCTAACCAGGTCGCATTTAAAAATGTGCATTGTAACCTTTACTAGGGTTGGCTCCTCACCGAGATCACTTCTGAAGAGTGAAAATATTTTTGGGTTACCGGTCCTAGGTGGTTTTTCCCTTAGCAGGGTTTCCATGTTAAAAATCTGTGTCAATGTGCATGAATGCTATGGATTATTATTTTACTTTACACTTTACTTTATTGACCTAGATCGGTAATCATAGTATTAATTTACTGATACTCGGTAAACACTATTGATGAAAGTTTAAGTTTATAGAATACATTTTTCATCGAGTTGAATTATATGATTGAATTTGTTTTGATATACATCTGGAGAAATTTGGGACTGTAGGATAATTTGTGAGGAAACTGATTCTAACTGATTCACCCCCCTCTCAGTTATTCTAACAAATTGCATGGAAAATGTGGCATGTGCAAAGTCCTATCAAATAGATAACGGATAAGATCCACAATAGTGTAAGACTTCTTAGGAGCGTCTGTTTGCAAGTTAATGACCTTTTGCTGGAGGATTTGCAGTTTTTGAGAAAAGGCCTCAGTGAGCGTTGGTGTGGATGACACGACATTAGGATCAAAAAATGTTTCTCCACTATTATAAGATGGTGCCTAGTTGTATGAGGTTGCATAGCCCGAGTTTGTGTATGTCACAGACATATGTCGTGGAACATACTGAAGATGTGGAGTATAATGGGGCTTCAATGTATGTAGAGATTGTGGAAGATACTGAGATTATGTGACATTTTGAGGAGATGGAATGTATGGGGTTATTTGTTATGTTAGGGTGGTGGGATATCTGGAAGCTTCTATTGAGATGGTGGAATGTATGAAGGCTACTACTGAGGGGGTGGAATGTATGAAGGCTTCTACTGAGGTGGTGGAATGTATGGATGCAACTGCTGAGGTGGCAATGTAGGGTTGGAAATGCTAGGTGCAGTTATTCCATGATGTTTTAGAAAGGCAACGAGAATCCTCAAGTAGTTGGCATTGATGAGAGGTTGTTGTTGATGTGCCACTTGATTGACTTGGGGTTTCTTGAATTGGAAGGAACACCTGTAGGGATACTACTGATATTTTACTATTGGGGTGCCCCTTGAGTGATTGTTGGGACTCTCGTCGAAAGAATACTATGATTGTGACCTGATGGAGCCATAGTGGATGTACCCATTGGATGGGTTGAGATCATTATGGAGGGTGTGGTTGTGGTGCTAAGTGTGCTAGATATGAGTAGGAAAGTGGAAAAAAGGGTTGTTTTATTAGATTTCTAGGGTGGTGGAGGACGTGGTCACTTGGGATGTACTTTGAGTGGGGTTGCTAGAAGGTAACATGGAATTGATTGGAAGGGGTGTGATGGAAGTAAGCCAAAAGGATGGCATGGGGGTGGCTTCTACTATGGTGCAGGTGTCAAATCTAGCAAGTAGTTTGGCACCGTTCTATGCAAGCATTTTGAAGTATGTATTTGGGTAATTTTCCAATAGTAATCCCACAACAGTCATTAACCCTATAATTTCTAGGGCATTGTTGACTTCTTCTTTTCCATTGCATTTATCCCTAATGTTCTCAAATGATAAATCATCTTCTAGTGGAAGGATAGGGGTAACTATGTGATGACAACATGCTTTATCATGAAATTGAATAGTCTCTAGATCATTTAAATATGACCATAGGGTCCTCTGAATAGGAACATCAATTTCAGTGTTGGGATCATGTTTGGGTTTTATGTTGGGATCCATTATGCTTTTTTTTTATTTTGGGATTTCGTGAACGGCATATGTAGAGGATAAATGCAACCTAATTTTTTTTGGATTTTGTGATAATAAAATATTGATGCAATCTGGGAATGAATGACTAGAATGCTACCTAAAATGCAGGTAATACAACCTAAGAGAAATTCTACAAAATTCCAAGGTAAACCCTCTAAGGAAAGACCTGAACAATTTTGTGGACAATCTTGACTTCAAAAAGGTAGGACAAAGATGACTAATACTGGAAATGATGTTTTTCTAAGAAAATTATTAACCAGAATGATAAGTTCCTAAGTCAAGGCATGAGATGGTGACTAAATTTTTATGAAGCCAGGATAATATGCAAGACCACTACTAGAATGTCCTAGGATAATGCACCCTTTAATCTGCAAAAAGACTCTAAAAGGTGAGAAACTTAACCTCTAGGAAATGCAAGCTATGTTTTTGTGATTTTGAATTTTTCTAGACTATAATAATGACTATACAAAATGAGAATGACTATACAAGATTCTATGCTAGGATTGATTCTAAAGATGTTGGATGAATATGCGAGGGTATGCCAATCACCAAAATTTCAAGATAATTTAGCCAAGTTTAATGTTTCAGGATTTGTGTTGCTAGGTCTGTTTCCTTCTCTGATAGGATATTGATAGGACAATTTTGTAGGACCAATGTTTGAGACATGTACAAACTCAACAATCACAAAACTTAGTGTAGCTGTAGGACTGACTCAATAAAAGAAATGATTAGTGTATGTTCAGTTCAAAATTTTCAAGCTGCAGGTTTTCACACGATCAATCACAATGAAAATAGAGATAGTCAGAGTAATCTATGGTCAACTTAACTTCAAATGTAATGTTATAGGCCCAATGCTTGGATGTCTGTCAACTCACACAAGCATTGTCACACTACTAGGACACAAAAATCCATGTTGTAGGTGCCCTTATTTTTTCCTTTCCCCGGTATTGTTGTTGTGCAAGTGAAGATCTCTTTAACTAACAAAATACCATGGGACACATATGTTGGGAATCTTGTGTGGAAATTATGCAACCCTTTGCACTATAATAAAACACTTGATTTAGAGGTGAACCAAGTGGGTCTCTAATTAACTGCATTGTTGTAAGGTATTTGATGTCCACCCAATCAGTTTGTACATGTGTGAGATACTTAAGTATCTAGTTGGCCATAATGGATACTTAGGGATATTCACTCGATCTAGACTATCATCAACATACCTCATAGAGCTTGGCTAGATATAATACATTCAGGGCTTTGGACCATGTCTTGTTTATATACTGATCAAAATAATTACCGATTTGTGGTCATTCTTTGAGGAAGAAGCGCTTTCCCTAGATAGGCCTCTCTAAAAAATTAAAAAGGTTTTTAATCTAATAGAATGTGCAAGTGCACCAAAGACTCAAAACACACAATTAAACGATCAAGCTCCAAAAATCCAAATGTTTTCTAATCTAAATCATCCATACAAGAACGCAGGTTCATTTTAAGCACTAAACTAGATGAGGGTTTGATTGTTCAGTTTTTGCACAAAATACATATGTACTTTTCTTTGTTCAATTCTTAACCACTCGTGTATTGTAAGCACTAATTCGAAAGATGAGATTGTGATGTTTGAGCATACATTGCTCTTTTTAAGCACCAAATAATGAATGAATTTATTTTAGATTTGAGAAAAATTTAAGATGTTTCCATGCCACAAGCTATCAAGAAATCATTAGTACCGAAAACCTTAGTAATTAGTTCTGATAATCCACAAGCGTACTAGTGTTGATATAATGACAATTGAATTTCTCAGCAATTTCCCTCACCTTGTCCAAATAATCATGTAAAATACCTTTGTATCAGATCTCTATTTCAAGTGTCTCAATTCTCAATCTCTGTGTTGGTCCTTTGTTTTGCTTAATTTATCGTTCTCTTTTAACGATTATCACCTACACATGCACACAAAAATAAAAAGTTTAGCCCCCCCCCAAAAAAAATAGAAATGAAAAGAAGTAATCCCTTCTAAAAATCAATGAGTTTTCCAAAAAAATTTAGAATTTTCAAAAAAATTCCTTAATTTGTGCCCTAGGGACCACATCACAATAGACTAGTTTTCAAAGATCTATTATTTTTGGCAATTATTGTTCATTAAAATGAAAATTACAAACAGCAAACCCCCTTAAGAATTTTCAAACCTTTCCAAAAATATAAAATTTTCAAAACAAAACGCTGATTTGTGCCCAAAATTTTATTTTTTGAAATATAAAAAAAAAAAAAAAAATCTTAAAAATTCATATTTTTGGATTGTAGGCTCCTTATGTCAGTACGAACCTGCAAAAACAATTTCATAGAATAATTCCTTAATTTGTGCCCTCAGGACCCATTTTATCAGAACAAGCCAATTTTTAAAGATTTTTTTTTGAAAATATTTCTCATCAAAATTAAAATCACAAAGAACAGACCCCCTGTAGAATTTCAATACCTTGTCAAAAATGTAAAATTTTCAGAAAAAGCATTGATTTGTGCCCATAAATGGTTTTCTATGAAACATTAAAAAAAGTTATAAAAAACTTTTAAAAAAAAAACCTAAAAATTTAAATTTTGGAATTTAGACTCCTTATATCAATGCCAACCTACAAAAAACATTTCAAGGAAAAATTGCAATCCATTTGAAAGATATGGCCAAATCTTCACATCGGATTCACCAGTTGTAATTGGGGATATGTAGGTACCTATAGAAGCCTGCAATAACATCAATAATCTGAATGACAAAGAGATCTGTTAAGCAATTGGTATTCGCAGTATCGAAAGAGGAAGCAAACAACAATATGCATAATAAAATAATAGTAATGAAATCAATCAAAACCATGAGCATGCAAACCAAAAGTCCTCATTCGATGTTGTCCTTCCCTATGCAGTGTGGGCTCTCAAAAATTTAGCGGTCTATGTGCCAGCATGAGAATTCAAAGCAATTGTGGTGACCAAATATGAGAAACAAGGTCTCATTATATAAATTTTTTCAGGATTCCAATCAAGATTCCATGATTGGTGGGTTGATTGGTTGTGATTGAAGAGTTGAACTCAGAGTGAGTGGGAGTTGAAATCAATGGATTGCATGTTGATAAGATGGATGGATATGTTTAGAGGATAGAGTTAAGATTTTAACTCAGAGTGGGTGGGAGTTGAACTCAACTGATTGCATGTGTTTGAATAGATGGAAGAGTTAACTGATTTGATTTGAGGAGATGAAGTAGAATAATAGATAACTTGATTTAATTGATTAGTTAGGAGATAGAATGGTGGAGTTAACTTAAACTTATAATTGAGAAGATAATTATCATTAAATAAATAAAAGAGTTTATTTATTTCCACATGTGAGGAATATAACCAAATAATTAATCTTTATTTATTTATAAGAGGAACACTTAGTTAATTAAATAAATATTATTTATTTAATTATGAGAGGAAAATTGAATTAATTATTACATGAATGTAATAATAAGAAGAAAGAAACACTTAATTAAATAATATGATTATTTAATTAAATATAATGACATAGGGAATAATTAAATAATGCTTAAGGGTATGTGCACCAACTTGTGAACCAAAAAGGGGGTATAAGTGGACACATTTTTTTTGAAATCGGGTAAACCTGAACTTGGAATAGATGGTTGAGGGTCATGCACTCAAAATAAGAAGATGTGTAAAAAATAAAAAATTGTATTACTCTCAATCTAGTTTCTAAAATATAATTTTTTTTAAAAACTGATAAGATTAAGAGGGTCAATCCTCGCCTGCACAAAAACATGTTCCTGATTTTTTTAGAAAAACATAACATAGTTGTTTCCGTGCGTTGTACAAGAGATATAGTTATATTCATTTATTTTCAAATCCCTTTGGTAGGATGATAGGTAAGAGTGATATATAGAATTTGTATATTTTTTTGTAATTTTTTGATTAGAATTTTTTTTCTATTATTTTTTGAAGTGACTACATCCTAAACTTTTGGTACCTGTTCGTGCGCTGGACATAACTTGCATTGAAAGAATAAAAAATGATTTTTTTTAAAAGTGTATAGAATCAAGTGTAGAACAATAATATCTAATTTATTTGTAATTTTGTTAAGTATATAAAAATTTATTAAAAACAATGGTAGACATATGTCTGTGAGGACTGTCAAGACACTGGTAAAGAAAATTAAAGTTAATATGCTAATGTTGTCCAAAAATAGAAAAAATTATATGGTTAGAAAGCTAAGAAGACGTATGAGATTATGGTGAAAATTATAGAGCTACCCTATTGACAAATTGCAAACCTGATCAAGATAAAGTTGAGAATTCATCTTGGAAGATGAAAAAAATCTAAAAGAATAAAAATAGAGGGAAAATGAGCCTCCAAGCCTTTGGGTCATTTTCCAAGCCTCTTCCCAAGCCATAATCCAATCGGGTTTTTAAATTTCAAATAACCCGATCGGGTTCTGCAGATTAAAATGCACAATTTTCACTTCTTCAAAACCCGATCGAGTTATGAAGAAGTAAAAATTATGCATTTTACTCTCTCTCTCTCTCTCACACACACACACACACACAAAAAAAAAAAAAAACATAAATTCACTTAATTGATGGAGTGCATACATATAGATCATGAAAGATACACCTAAATACAATGTAGCACATCAAGCATTAATTCACTTAAATCATAAAATTGCTTATGTTTTGGAGAAAACAATGTAGCACATCAAGCAATAATTCACATTAATTTATAGAAACACACACGCATATATGCAAGTCATGTGAAAAAATCATACACTTAAGGCATAAACATCCAACCAACAAATTCAAGGATCAAATTTGAAGTTTCACATATATAAAATGAACAATAATAGCATACATATCAATGTATGGCGTACATGCCAAATCTATAATTGAGTTACAAAAAAGTGACATCAACTATGTCCACATCGATATATACAATGTACAAATGGCACACACATAGATATGTGTGTGTGTGTGTGTGTGTAAAGTGACAATGCAAGCAATTGTTATTTTGTCATTGATGTCAAACCTTAACTATTAAGACTATTATTATTTGTTTGAGTACCATATCTATTGATTGATGAAGAATATTTAAGAAGAAGACAAAGTGAATGGTTGAGTTAAGGCAAATAAAAGGGTTCTTGATCAATTGGCACTCTGGCAAAGTAATTAGTTGTTTATCTTTCAAAGACAGTTTTTCTGGCTGTTTTGTGCTGAGCAAGTTTGGCTTGTGCCGAGCAAAGTTTCTTGTGTCGAGCAAATTTGTTTGTGTCGAGTGAAGTTTTTTGTGACGAGAAAGTTTGTTAAGTGTCGAGCACCAGTGAAATTGTTGAATGAAAACAATGATGTTGGCTGACTTATAGTATTTGGATTAATGATGAAATTTGAGATCTTTGGCCGACTTAGTTAATTTTATCGGGATATGTAAAGTTAATTAAAGATTGATCCACATCATTTAATGTATGGGTAACCATAATTAATGCATGGTTTCAAGATTTAATTAGAGACTACTTTGGAGAAGCAAATGTAATGTAATGATGGAATGATTTGTTGGATCTAACCTAACCTAACATCTACGATCTTGATTAAGCGGCAAAGATTTATCTGACCTAGATAGAGAGGTATATGATAACCTCAAGGGGTTATTCATTCTGTGTGTAAGTGGATGTGTGTATGCAAGAGGGTTGCATAGTTGATTTACTGATTGGCATGACCTAGCAGAAAAGGTTGAATACAGAAGCAGACAGTTGCATGTGTGATTGCTTGACAGATTTCCAAGAAGATCAAAAGATTGAAATGACAATGCAGGCCATCCAGTAAGTTAGCATCAGAGCTGTAATTGGATCTGAATTTGCAAAGTAAGTTGTATGTATCAGATCACAATTGTTGATTACATTCTAACCATTGTATTAGTTAAAATCCTTTAACAAGGTTGACCTAATAGTCATTTGTATAAATCCTCTAACAAGGTGACATTTAGGTGGAATGTTCTAAGTCCTCTAACAAGGCCACTCCTGATAGGGTGATTAAATATTTTAACTAGGTCACACCTAACAGTGTGTTATTGTAACCTTTAACAGGGTTGGCTCCTCACAAAGCTCACTTCAAAAGAGTGAAACTTGGTAGCATGTTACTGGTGGTTTTTCCCATATTGGGTTTTCACGTTAAATACTTGTGTCAACTTGTGTAAATGCTTATGGTTTGTTTTACTATTATGTTTCTACAAGCTAACTACATTAGACAGTAAACTGCATGATTAAAGTTGTTGACATATGCTACTACTGTCGAGTAGATCTAAAATACAGAAAGTTTTATTTGCTACATATAGACCTATGGATAACTGATTCACCCCTCCCCTCTCAGTTGTTCTAAATTCATTCTAACAATTGGTATCAGAGATTTGGTCTCCTAAAAATAGTTTGAAGGTACTTGGATCAAAAAGATCAAGATGTATAAGAAGGAGGTTCTGAAGCTGAATAAAGATAACTTCCCTGCATGACAGAGTTTGATGAAACTACATCTGGCTGGTATTGGAGATGATGCTAAGCGACTTATTGAAAATGACTATCTATCACCTACTACTCTCACAGCTGCACAACTAAGAGAAAAGAAAGAGCACAATCAAGCAATGTTGGAGATTGCATCCTCATTGAGCTATTCAAAGTTTGATGATATAAAGAGCTGCACAAATGCAAAACAGATGTGGGATAAACTAGAAACTGTCTATGGTGGAGACACAAATGTATTGAGAGCTAAATCTGAAAGTCTAAGAGGTAAGTTTGATGAGATGAAAATGCAAGAAGGTGAAAATGTTAATCAGTATTATGGTAGAGTAAAAGAAGTTGTAAATTCCATTAGAGGAGCTAATGGAACAATAGATGAGAACACTATTATGAGAAAGGTACTAAGAACTTTACTTCCTATATATGCTATTAGAATTTTTACAATTCAATAATTGAGATGTACTCCCAACAATAATCTAAATCTAGAAAACCTGATAGGCAGACTCACTGCATTTGAAATGTCAAATTATGATAACTACAATCCACAAGGTATTGATTATGCTTTTAGATCATAGCTGGTTCTCAATAAATCTAAGAAAGGAAAGAAACATGTGAACAATGATAGTGACACTATTGATGATGATCTTGAAGAACTTGAAGCACTTATGGCAAAAAGGTTGTCCAGAGGAAAAGGAAAATGCAGAGGTAAACTTCCTATTATTTGTTTTTCATGCAATAAAGTTGGTCATATAGCTGCTATATGTCCTGATAAGAATGAAAAAGATGAAAGAAAGGATAATAAATACAAAGATAGAAAGGATGACTGAGACTTTAGGAAATATAAGGATTACAAAGACAAAGGTAAGAAATCTTGTTATATTGCTGAAGAAACTTCTGACAATGATACTGACAATTTTGATGACAATGATATAGAAGTTGTTTATGTTGCAA
>MU223092.1:2159372-2172578 GCA_018584345.1 Thuja plicata | reverse complement strand
GTTCCCATCATATGACTGGTGACAAGGATAAGTTTGAAACCCTAAACCAATGTAAAGGAGGATATGTAAAATTTGGTAATGATGCACCTTGTCTTATCAAAGGTAAAGGATTGATTAACTTGACTGAAAAAATCAGATGTGATAATGTGTATTGGGTTGATGATCTTAATTACAATTTTTTGAGTGTTGCATAGCTGAACACTTCTGGTTACAGAGTTGAGCTCCACCACAGAAAAGAAAAGATCTATGACTCTACTAGAGAACTAGTTGGAAGTGGTGATTAGACTAAAGGTAATTTGTTCTATCTGGATTTATCTGAAGAAACATGTTTGTTTGCACAGTAAAATGATGTTTTCTTATGGCAGAAGAGGTTGTGTCATGTGAACTTTGATAACTTGGTAAGCATAAGTAAATTTAAAAAGGTTAGAGGGCTACCTAAGTTAAAGAAACCTAATAATGCAATGTGCAAACAATGTCAACTAGGAAAGATGACTAAGTCTAGTTTCAAGAGTAAAACATATATTTTAGAGGAAATTTTGGAATTAGTCCATACTGATCTCTGTGGTCCCATTGGAGAAAGAAGCTACTATGGTGCTAGATACTTTATTCTATTTGTTGATGATTATTCAAGGATGATGACTACAATGTTTCTCAAAGAAAAATCTGATGCATTCCAGTTATTTAAATGGTACTTATCTAAAGTTGAAAAGGAAATAGGAAAAAGATTAAAATGCTTAAGATCTAACAGAGGTGGAGATTTTATTTCTAATGAGCTCAACAGGTTCTGCAATGACCGAGGCATAAAGAGATAGATGTCCGCACCCAGGACACCTCCAAAAAATGGTATTGTTGAACGCGGGAACAAATCTATCATGGACTATGCAAGAACACTAATGATGGAGAAGAATGTTGCACATAAATACTAGAAAGAAGCTATAAGTACTGTAGTCTATACTTGAAATAGAGTACAAGTCAAGAAAGGTACAAATGCTACACCTTATGAAATTTGGTATGGTTATCCACATAGTGTAAAGTACTTTAATGTATTTGGAAGCAAATGTTTTACACTAAAGGACAACAGAAATGGAAAACTTGATGCTAAAGGTGAAGAAGGCATATTCCATGGTTATTCAACAAAAAGCAAAGCATGCAAATGTTTGAATTCTAATACTAACAAAGTTATGGAAAGTGCAAAAGTTAGAATTGATGAGTTTGCAAAAAGGAATGAATCTGAAAGTACATAAGAGCTTGAAATCTACAGATCATTTGTATATCTGGATGAGAAAGATTCTAATACATTACCTGAGGCTACAGCCGAGCAACAACATGCACCTGCTGAGTCATAGAGTGGAGTTTTCAAGCAATAGCAAGTGAATTTTGAGCTATCTGATGGAGATGCCAAGTTTCAGAACCAACCAGAACTGAACACAAACATTGAATCTGAAACAAGACTTGAGCCTACTCTAGCAAAATATGTGAGGAGACACCACAATTCTGATCAAATCATTGGATCAAAGGATTCTATAGTTATGACACGAAGTAAGTTGAGAGATGACACATGTTTGTTATGTGAATTTGAGTGTAAAAAAGTGAAAGATGCTTTAGAAAATGAAGATTAGATACATGAAATGAATGAGGAAATTGAGCAAATTCAGAAGAACAAGACTTGGACACTTATACCTAGGTCAAAGGATAAAAAAGTAATTGGTACAAAGTGGGTATTCAGGAATAAACTAAATGAGCATGGAGATGTGACAAGAAACAAAGCTAGACTGGTATGCAAGGGTTATGCACAGGAGGAAGGAATTGACTATGGTGAAACATTCACCCCAGTTGCAAGATTGGAAGGAGTCAGAACCTTACTTGCATATGCAGCCTATAAAGGATTCAAATTTTATCAGATGGATGTGAAGTCTGCATTTCTCAATGGTATCTTGGAAGAAGAAGTATATATTGAGCAAGCTGATGGTTTTTTTGACCCAAACAAAAGGAATATGGTTTTCAGATTATAGAAAGCATTATATGGACTGAACAAAGCACCAAGAGAATGGTATGAGAGATTGCACAATTATTTGATGAAGATTGGATTTGCAAGAACCAATGACAATAGCAACCTGTACTTGAAGACAAAGCAAAGAAAAGGTACATTATTAGCTGAAATTTTTGTAGATGACATCATATTTAGTGGACAAGATGTGTTATGCCAGACATTTGCAACAAAGATGCAAACTGAATTTGAGATGTCTATATTTGGTGAGATAAAATTCTTTTTTGGCTTACAAATTTATCAAATGAAGAATGGTATCTATATCACTCAATCTAAATATATCAAGGAGATACTGAAATTTTTTGGAATGGAAGAGTCCAAACTAGTGAGTACACCCATGGCTACTGGATAGAAGCTGACAAAAGATGATGATACAAAAGAAGTGAACCAAACACTCTATAGATCAATGATTGGAAAACTACAATATGTTGTACACAGTAGACTTGACATTTCCCTAGCTATTGGAATTATTGCAAGGTTTTCTGCTAACCCCAAGGAAACTCACATGATGGCAGTAAAAAGGATTCTAAGATATTTAAAAGGAACTGATGACTATGGTCTATACTATAAGAAGAATGACAAGTTTGAACTTAGAGTTTACACTGACTCTGATTGGGCTAGAAATGTTGATGACAGGAAAAGTACTACTGGTGGAGCATTTCTTTTAGGAAAAAGATTGATCTCATGGATAAGAAAGAAATAGAACTGCACCTCACAATCTACAGCTCAAGCCAAGTATGTGGCAGCAGCAGTCAACTGTTCTAACATTGTGTGGTTGAAGATACTACTGAAAGGTATGAAGGAATAAATCACTGAACCAGCTGTCATATATTGTGATAACATAAGTGCCATTAATATTTCTAAAAACCCTGTTATGCACTTGAAGAAAAAGCACATAGCTATCAAGTATCATTACTTGAGGGAGCTAGTTTAGAATAAAGAAGTGAGACTGGATTATGTGAACACTAAAGAACAATTAGCAGACATATTCACAAAGGCACTACCCAAGGATGCTCATGAGTATCTGCAAGGTAAAATGGGGGTGATTCCCCTAGTTGAGGCTAATTAAGTTCTATATGGTACTGTTGCATCAAATATTACATTTAGAATACTTGACACATTGATGCACAGTAAGTCACATTTTAGGATGCTGACTAAAGTTGTGAAGTTGGACAAGGATAGAAAAGAAAATCAGTCATAATCAAGATGATAGGATCAGCATGATACTGAAGATCTACATGATAAAGATTTCGACGTCTTTGGCATTGTTGCCAAAGAGGGAGAGATTACCTAGAGGAAGAGATTAAGTATAAAAGGGAGAGATTACCTATATAGAGGTAGAAGTTACTATTGAAAACATTGAAGTGATTATCTACTCAAAGGGATTCTATAGATGATTAGACATAGATGATTACAGTGTGATTAAAGACACAGAGGGAGAAATGTTTTATAGATGAGAATCAGAATGGAGCTAAAGACATTAATGAAGATTTGCTCATATCAAGGAACACAGGTGAATTTTTGGATTGTATGGTAACTATGCTTGTTAAATCATTGTTTTAATATTTTGTGTTGCCATCAATGCCAAAGAAGGAGATTGTTGGAAAGTGACAATACAAGCAATTGTTTTTTTTTCATTGATGTCAAACCTTAACTGGTGAGACTATTGTTATATATTTGAGTACCATATCTATTGATTGATGAAGAATATTTAACAAGAAGACCAAGTGAACGGTTGAGTTAAGGCAAATAAAAGGGTACTTGATCAGTTGGCACTCTGGTAAAGTAATTAGTTGTTTATCTTTCAAAGACAGTTTTTCTGGTTGTTTTGTGCTGAGAAAGTAAGGCTTGTGTTGAGCAAAGTTGCTTGTGCCAAGAAAATTTGTTTGTGCTAAGCAAAGTTGTTTGTGATGAGCAAGTTTGTTCAGTGTTGAGCACCATTGAAATTGCCGAGTGAAAATAGTGATGTTGGCCGACTTACAGTATTTGGATTAATGATGAGATTTGAGATCTCTAGCCGACTTAGTTAATTTTATTGGGATATGTAAAGTTAATTAAAGATTGATCCACATCATTTAATGTATGGGTAACTATAATTAATGCATAGTTTCAAGATTTAATTAGAGACTACTTTGGAGAAGAAAATGTAATGTAATGATGGAATGATCCATTGGATCTAACCTAACCTAAGATCTACAATCTTGATTAAGTGGCAAAGATTTATCTGACCTAGACAGAGAGGTATATGATAACCTCAAGGGGTTATTCATTCTGTGTGCAAGTGGATGTGTGTATGCAAGAGGGTTGCATATTTGATTTACTAATTGGCATGAACTAACAGAGAATGCTGAATACAGAAGCAGAAAGTTGTATGTGTGATTGCTTGACAGATTTCCAAGTAGATTAGAAGATTGAAATGACAGTGCAGGCCATCCAGTAAGTTAGCATCAGAGTTGTAATTGGATCTGAATTTGCAAAGTAAGTTGTATATATCAGATCACAACTGTTGATTACTTTCTAACCATTGTATCAGTTAAAATCCTTTAACAAGGTTGAACTAACAGTCATTTGTATAAATCCTCTAACAAGGTGACATTCAGGTGGAATGTTCTAAGTCCTCTCACAAGGCAACTCCTGACAGGGTGATTAAATCCTTTAACTAGGTCACACCTAACAGTGTGTTATTATAACCTTTAACAGGGTTGGCTCCTCACAAAGCTCACTTCAGAAGAGTGAAACTTGGTAGCATGTTATTGGTGGTTTTTCCCATATTGGGTTTCCATGTTAAATACTTGTGTCAACCTGTGTGAATGCTTATGGTTTGTTTTACTGTTATGTTTCTACAAGATAATTACATTAGAAAGTAAATTGCATGATTAAAGTTGTTGACATATGCTACTACTACCGAGTAGATCTGAAATACAAAAAGTTTTATTTGCTACATCGAAACCTAAGCCCTTGAGTAATTTTTGTTCAAAGTTGTAGAAAATACCTAAATTTCCCAAGTTGGTTCTATTTCTGCATTACCTTTTTATGAATTAAGTATGAGCTTATTGGCATGTGCTTATTTCTTAGTCGCCAAGTCTCATAAGGAAAAATAAATATTATTTATAACCTGGAGACTTGGCGGAAAGTTTTGGTCACGTAGTCTCTTGATAGAATAGAATATACTGAGATGGTTGTGAGACTTAGCAGAGACCATTAATTTTATGATTAGATCTGACAGCAGTCACGTTGTCTCCTGATAAAAGAAGAGTTAGATATTCCATTTGGCAACTTTGAGATTTTCTCAGTCACATTATCTCCTGATGAAACCCATGGTTATGAGTTAAATTCATAAGTTAAAGTTTCAGTGTTTTTGCCAGGTGTCGTGATCAAAAGTAAGTTAAGTAAAAAAAACTAGAGATTAATCTAAAACCATTGATCAGAGATGTAATCTAATGGTAGTCGGGAAGTCTCCTAATTGTAACTATGGTTTAGAAATTATCATGCGATATGGAGATTCAGTTTTCGCTAAGTCTCTGGATAAACCAAAGGTGAGATGTTAGATTAAATAAAGGTGTTGTCATGTAGTTGAGAGATAAATGATGAGTTAAGTCAAAATTTAAGAGATCAGGCGACAACCATCTGATGAAGATAGGATCAATGGTATTCACGTAGTTGTGATATAAAGTTGAAAATTCAAGCATGATCAAGTGATTAGGAGACAATAAGAAAAGGTATGACACGCGTCCATTTGTCTCTAAGTCTCATGAAGAATTAGGGTTTGTAATGAAGATTATGAGACTTAGCGACAATCGTTAGATGCTGAGAAAAGTAAGATCAATGGTGGTCACGTTATCTCCAAATGCAAATTAAAAGGATACATTTATCACACCATTAAGAGAATAATATGTTTATTCACATTGTCTCTTGATTAAACATGAGTTAAGGAGGTGATCCAGTGACATAGAGATTCCACAATCGCTGAGTCTCTAGATGCAACCCAAGGTAAAGAACAGTTAAGAATGTGCTTTGTCACATTGTCTCTGTAAGATGAAAGGTTAGGTCAAAATATTAAGCAATATCACAACAACTATTGATCTAATGGTTAATCCTATGGTAGTCTCTAAGTCTCTTGAAGAAACTACAGTTGGCAAAAGTATTAAGCGACAAGGAGATCACTCATTCACTGGGTCACTAGATGTAACCTAAGTTAAAAATAGACTTTTCAGTGACACCATCATGGAAAATTGCTGACCAATCAGATTAAAGAGATTTTGACAAATGGGAAAGTAGTTGTAATATGAATTAAATGCAGCCAATCAGATTTGATTTTGATTTGATTTTGAATTTTATAAGGTTTTATATGCCAAAACAGTCATCAGAAATTGTTTGCCTAACAGTTTGAATGCCACGGCTAAAACAAGAAATTGATGTCATAGTCCATGGAACTAATGGCAGAAATGATTGAATGCAAGTTTACCATCTCGAAGAGACATCTGCATTGAATTCCTGATTTTAAGGATACTTGTCCGTTATCATTTCATTTCTTACCAAGCTTCCAATTTCTCAGAGTGAAGAGTTCATAGAGACTTTAGTGCTTTCTAAGAAAAGTGAAATTTCCAGCAGTAAGTGATTTAGATAGGTGTTTTCTTGATTCATGATTTGGTAGAAATTGTAATTTGCAGTGTATTCATAGTTTAGAGCTATAGATTTTAGGATAATTCATAGTTGGCGGTGAGGGTTTTTAGTAGATTTGTTTCAATATCGATGATAAGCATTGGGAACAGAACAGAAAGGAAAGATGAGCCCAGCACAAAGTATGGCATCCACAAGTGGGAGAAGTGAAGATGTTGATGATGAATCAAAGGGTAAAAGGAACTACTCAAATGAATTTTTCACTTTGCTTCCAGGCTCCAGCCAAAATTGAAAGGTTAGTGCTGAGGTTTTAATTAATGATATGCCCTATATTAGAGATGAAAAAACACCTGGTTCATCAGGATATTCACTGTTTAATTATTTCTTTAATAATAGTGATGAACCCATGCCTATCTCAAACCCTTGGACCTGTGGACTAGCTAGGTTGATAGTTCCTTACATCTTTGTTGATGTCGATTTCATATTAGAATTGGCCAGTAGATATGACCCTTTAACCAAAACCATTAAGAGGGATGATGGAAATCCCTTACTCACTTTGGACTGGAATACCTTCATGAAATCTTTCAATGTATACTACCCTATGGCTACTAATATAATTCTGAAGAGCCTAGAGAATAGATACACCAGAGAATATGGCATTGCTTCTAAGTTAATTAGGGATCATCATGTCCCTAAGAAAATGAAAACCTATATAGCCCCCATGCCAGGAGCCACCCCATATTGCTAAAAAGACCTTAATTTATATATCAAGTACATATCATATGCACTATGTAGAGTGCTTGGAAAAGATGTTGGGATAGAGAGAATCACCTCAGATATTTTTATGATGTTATTGGATATGCAGAACCTCCATACCACTTCAAATTATGACTACATCCATTATATCATTGACCATATGCATCAAGGATTTGTATATATATAGAGTAAGAAGGATCATCGTAGATTCATGCATTATTCAATCCTCATGCACCTGATCTTGTACTATGATTTCCTAGTCATGAATTGCCAATTTTTGTAGCCACAAAGGTTCCACCATAATTAGCCCAGCCCTGTTCAGTTTTGGCTCAAAGTTTGGAATTATACATCTAGGGAGAAAGAGTTCTATACTTTTGAAAACTAGTTAATCTATCCACTTCTTAAGTGCATAGTTTTTGGCAAACCTAGGTTACCTATCAAGGTAATCCAACTATTGAGGCCTTGCCAATATTTGGATAAATGGCGAGGAGACCATAATTGGGGGGATTTCTACTATGAAAATAATTTCACAATAATGAGGGTTTAGTGTTGCTCCCACCCTCCACATATTTTTCCATACCATGTACGACCAAGGATAGCTGCAACAGAGTTCATCTAGTAGCTCATTCTGATAGACAAAGAGCATTTGGCATCACACAGAAAGGGTACATTTACCCCCATGCAATTTAGGATTTACAACTTCACTATTGGAAAATGAGCTTTGAACCTAGTGAATGCTTGGATGAACCATTATAGAATGAATGTGGCCCTGCATAGACATGTGGATACAGAGGGTTTTATCATGAGTGAAAAGAAATTTCTCACACCAACCATCCCCTACACAAAAGAACATGAAGAGTGTATGGAGGAAGATTTAATAAGAAACTGTTAAGTTTTTAGGATAGCTGCAAATGTAATATCACTCTATGTTGTATGTGTTTTCCAAATTCAACAAACTCTCTTTCATTTATATTGGGAATGAGGTTAAGAGAGACATGTCCCTTCATGGGACGTGTCTACTCATTATTATTTATAAGAAAGGAAATACCTCTTCCCATTAATTATAATTTAATCAATCTTATAATGTTTCATCAATCAATTATTATATTAAGAATAATTTAATAATTTAATATTAAATATTAAATTTCATACGATTAATAATAATATAAGATATATATTATATTATTATTAATCAACATATATTATATATATTCTAATGATCATACGAATGAAGCGACAAACATTAACACTCCCTCTTAGCTAGGGAGGATGATCAAACAAAATGTGTAGTGGTCTTCTATGTCAACACCTATGACCCTCACCATAGCTACACAAAAACATCAATACTCCCTCTTAGCTAAAGAAGTTAAAATCGATCAAAATGCAATTCACAAAATATCCATTACTTTTAAGAGAGAAGATATCACCTCATTGTGATATCAAGAGATATGGTCTGACCAAGAATATCAAGTCTCATGATATTCACCATAACTCAAAAATTTCCATAGGTAATGTATCTTTAATGTAAGGTATCATCTATTGTGATCTGTTTTAGCCATCACATGATGTCTATCACAATAGAAGGTCAATGGTATGTTTAAGGAACTGAATCCACCATGCGGGAAATCATCTATTGTGATTTGTTTCAGCCATCACACGATGTCTATCACAATAGAAGGTCAATGGTCTGTTTAAGGAACTGAATCCACCATGCAAGAAATCATCTATTGTGATCTATTTCATCCATCACACGATGTCTATCACAATAGAAGGTCAATGGTCTATTTAAGGAACTGAATCCACCATGCAAGAAATCATCTATTGTGATCTATTTCAGCCATCACACGATGTCTATCACAATAGAAGGTCAATGGTATGTTTAAGGAACTGAATCCACCATGTAGGAAATCATCTATTGTGATCCGTTTCAGCCATCACATGATGTCTATCACAATAGAATGTCAATGGTCTATTTAAGAAACTGAATCCACCATGTAGGAAATCATCTATTATGATCTGTTTCAGCCATCACACGATGTCTATCACAATAGGAGGCCAAATTATTGTAAGATCGTCACCTTTCAATAACTCTTTTAAATACAAGTGATAATCATTTGGCAGTCGTCACTTCCTCATGATGTACACAGGGGGTAGGCCCATTAAAAATATGGAGTCATACATATGAAATCCATTATGCCTCAGTGCCGAGGGTGAAAATAAGGGATTTCACCTCGAACTTCTCTGACTAAGAAGAACTCATTGAGAAGATATCAATTTGTTGATCATCCAAGATTTGCTTAAGATGAATTGTCAGACTCCCTTTGAGTCTTATATCCATCTTTTAGCTCCTTGTCCAAACTTACCTCTGAAGATTCAGACTCCCTTTGAATCTGATATCAATCTTATTTTTCTTGCAAGAGCATCTCCAAAAAAGATCAAGACAAATAGCTCTTATAGTACATATAGAAATAAAGATGAGAGAGAGAGAGACTAAAATGAGTAGATAAATGTAATATTCAAAGATAATAAATACTTATTTGTGCATCAACGTACTTGACACAAATTGCTTAAATGAAGGTCCATATACATCAAATCATAAAATACCTTCTCATATTCTTTGAGAGACATCTACCTTTTGAATTATCTCCCCAGACTAAGTATGGTTCAACTGGAAATGTAACATTGGTTATTACTCTCCCCCCACAATATAAAATTCCCACTCTTATATTTTTGAACAATTCTCATGTCTTCTTATGAAATTAATTGATTTCTCCAATAGAGGTGATACTCTATAATTAATTCTTTCTTTCTAGATAGAGACACACTTCCTTGAATACATTCTTCTTTGTTAATGCTTGACCACGATCATAACAAATAATATATCTCTTTAATGAAAGTCACTTTTAGAAATTTCACATAGACCCGTACACATTCTATCATAACTTTTGAATCCAAGACTTTCTTCATAATTGCTTTGGTGAGATTCTCTTAAATTAGGTTTTCACCAACATATCTGACATTTAGCAAAATCCAATGGTATATTTGTGATATATGGTCATTTTATCAAGACTGTATTTTCATAGACAGTTACACATTCTCCATCAACAAACTGCTCTAATACATTTGCAGTCTGGCTCTGATACCATGTTAAGTTTTTAGGATAGCTGCAAATGTAATATCACTCTATCTTGTATGTGTTTTCCAAATGCAACAATATATCTTTCTTTTATATTGGGAATGAGGTTAAGAGAGACATGTCCCTTCATGGGACATGTTTATTCATTATTATTTATAAGAAAGGACATACCTCTTCCCATTAATTATAATTTAATCAATCTTATAATGTTTCATCAATCAATTATTAATCAAGAATAATTTAATAATTAAATATTAAATATTAAAATTCATACGATTAATAATAATATAACATATATATTATATTATTATTAATCAACATATATTATATATATTCTAATGATCATATGAATGAAGCTTCAAACATTAACAGAAATATCTTAGAAGATGAGGAGGTGGACAGAAGAGGAATTAAGTTTAATGAACTTATGGACCTAGAGAGGTAGGTGAAGAGAAAGGGAATGAAGTTTGGAGGTTTCTACCCTAACATGCCTTATCTAAAAAGGCTACATGAAATGATTAAATCCCATACTCTCCTTTGTTATCAGTTGGAAGAAGCACTAGTGGTTCCTAAAAAGGGCCATAGGGACCACTCAGAGTCTGAATATGATGATGATAGTGATAAAGGTTGTCCTTCACCTACTGCCTATCTAGATTATCAAGTAGTTCCATTACAGTAGGTAGTTGAGGAGGAAGATGTCATTGACCTCAAAGGGGTCTCGGAGAAGGAAGTAACCAATGAGCCCCCATTAAAGAAGCAAATGATAGAAATAGGGGAACCTTCTAAGTAAAGAAAGACATGCAGAGTTGGAGCCCTAATAATTCAAGACGAACCCTATGATCATGTGTTGATAAAATAGATCAAGGCAGGGAAAAAGCTACTAAAGGATGCAGAGGAAGAGGAAGAGTTACCTCTTAGGAGCTGTACTGATGAGAGGTTGATGCATCAAGAGGAATTCCTCAAGGTTGACAGCTTCATTAAAATAAGAGAATTTAAATATTTCCTAATATGGAACAAGAAATGAAAAATTGGAAAGGAATTGCAATTAGTAGGTGGTGACCTAGTCACTCAGGAATCCTTACAAACATTGCAGGATTATGATCTTGAATCTAAGGAGATAACACCAGAATAGGCAAGGCAACTGGTCAAGGCCAATGGAATATTATTTGTAGAAGATTGGGACTTTTCCTTAGCATTCATAATTGATCAGATAAGAAGGTAGCCTGATGTTAAATTATCATCAGAGACTCAGGTAGGAGATATGATCAGAGGGTTTGGATATATTCCTAAATATCAGGCACTTGCAATGTGGAGCTTAGCTCATAAAGATCAAAATCCATCTATTCTGAACATTCAAGAGAAGATGGAGGGGAATAAAATCATATGGACATTGGAAAATACAAGGGATTTGGAAATATCTCAAGTAATGACCCACTTTTCTCTACTCAATGAGGCAAAAACAACATAACTATCATAGAAATTGCAGAAACTTGCTAGTGATACAAGTGATATTGTAAAGGATATGGAGCTAGCATTAATAAAGATCAAAGAATAGGAGAAGCTCATAGATGAGCTTACTAGAAAATTGCTAGAGATAAAAGAGCCAACCCTTGATGAGCCAAAAGAAGTGATGGATGTTGAAATTCAAACAAAGGATACAGGGGAGATACCTGCTGAAACAGAGCTAGGGGTTACAAAGCATAACAATGTGATTTTGGAAGCTTTAGCTTCAATTTTGTAGCATAGAATTGACAACATCAAAGATAAGATTGATGTGGTGTATGGGGCTTATGACAGGTTTCCAGGACTATAAGCAGAGGTGGCCAACTTTTTGATAATTTTGACTCCCTATTATGCAACTTGGTTTGAAAGTACATCACTTTTTGAGAGATTGGCATCGGTACAACCATTAAGATCAAATCTGCCAGAAATAGTGACTTTGGTTGGTACAGAAAGAGAATAGATTGGGGTTACTTTATCTTTCTTCAAAGGAAAAGCCAATCAAATTGATGCAAAGTTGAAGATGTTTGGGGTAAGTTATAGTAGGTTTGTACCTCCTATTAGAACCAAGGATGATCAGATTAAACCATTAGCGTTATGGGGATTAGATTTTGATGATGTAATTCCCAACAAAGAAATTTATGTCTCTGATCAAGGGGAATTAGATATAGAGAGGTTCAACAAACTTTTGGATGAGGCAATAAAGGCAGAAACAGACAATAAGTTCATTGCAGATGTTAAAAGCATAACAGATGCTAGGTAGGAAAGGCACAAGGCTCAGCTGGAAAGTATTTAGAATTTTGAGTGGCCTAAGGAAAAAGATGTGACAGCATGGGACATCATGACAAATCCCAAGAAAAAGAATCCCGTTACAGTAGACTTTTATGTCATGGATGAAGAATGAAGGACATATGGCACCTGATCTATGAGCACAGGAAGGTTAGTAATCTTGAAGAGATTAGTGTAGGTTAGCTTGTATTGGTGGTCACTAAATATTGTTACAACTATCAGATACTATCCTAAATATATGTAGACAAAGGTGTTGACATCCACAAAAGGACAAAGTGCAAATCAGATTTCATTCCTCAATTTTGTCCTCCCACCGCTTGGAGTTTTCTTGTCTTTTTTCTTTTTCTAGTTTTTAGGG
>MU223092.1:2118394-2159206 GCA_018584345.1 Thuja plicata | reverse complement strand
TATATATATATGTAATTGATCCTTTTCATAAAGGAGAGAGTTAGAAATTTTAATAGAATTACAAGGCATACTGAAATTGTGTCTGAACCTTTGTACTATTTTTCTATCCAATGTATTTGAAGCTTTGAGACATCAATAAAATATTTTTCAATCTCTTTTCTACATCTGAATTGTCTCTTTATATTTTTTTTATTGTTCTTGTGTGTTTATCTGTAAGGCATTTAAGCACACTGATTATAAGGTGATTGTACAATTACTTGTGAGTTCCTTCAAGGAAGGATTAAATTGTTTCAAGTAACCCAAGGAACATAGCATTAGTTTAAGGATTGGATGATAAAGTTGTAGGGAGAGGATAGTTTATAATGTATTCTATCTTTGCTGCAAGTGTTTCATTGATTACCTTACTATGGATTTATACAAGATATTGACTCATAGCCCAGGGATTAGGCACTGATTTTATGTTCACTAAGAAATTGATTTACAATCCAATATTTTCAAATTACTCAATCATATACATTATAGAACATATAATTCCATTCAAGTGATTGTATTCTTAGGATATAGTTCAGTTTGTTGATTCCTTGAAGAGAGGATCATTAGGTTGCTCCTCCTAAAATCAAAAGGAAGAAGGACAAAAGTCCTTATCTCATTGGTTTATGTTATCAAGACCATAGCCTGGCTTATAGTACTCTGTTTTAAAATAATCATTGCAATCTCCAAGGTATCTTATAATTTGTTACAGTGAGGTCAGAAGTAACAAACCAGTGAATGAACTAATCCACTAAATACATTGACTAAAGAATCAATAATCTACTATAGGTAAAACCTGCCTGAGTTTGTGGAGCTCAAAAAAGAAGGAGGTGATAACAGGTATCCCTAGTGTTATCAAATACCTCATCAATTACTCTTTATCTTGCATAAAAAGGAATTTTCATTCAAGTATATAAGTATACTATCATTTTAAGGTTGTGTTGCAAGAAAAAGAGCTAACAAATTGGCGAATCTGCTGGGGAATAGAGATTTTAAAGTCTTGGTAAAAGTATTCAAAATCTCTAAGGTTTTCAAAAAAAAGTATATTCATAGTTGTAGTTGCCAAGGTCAATTTGATAAGTATTCATCCATCCTAAAAAACTGTTGGGTGGAAACTCTAAATTTAAATCTCTGAGATCAGTACAAGTTAAGTAAACATCTTTCAAAATGAATACTAGGTCAAAAACCATGGGAAATCTTTAAATTGCATTAGATGCAGGAATCCCATCAACTTCAATAATGAAGATGTCTTAGAGGAAGAAAAGAAACCAAGTCAGTATAGATCAAACTTCTCCAAGAAGCCAAGACAGAACAACTAGGAGAGTGGAAGGTAGTAATTTGTTTAATCACAAAGGCAATACTTCAAAATATGAAGAAACTTTAGAAAGAAAATTAGAAACATTTGCATCTACTTCCACTTCTAGTGAATGAGAAGGAACAGATGTCATAAGTTTAGATTTTGAGGTTCCTTCTCATAAGCTTGCTGAGGAGGAAAGACTCATCATGAAACATCTTACCCTTATTCGGCAGATGAAGAGGGAAAAAGAACTTAGAAAGAAAAAAACATGAACATAAGGATGTTGACAGAAGTAGAAGAAGATCCCTAAGACATCAAACAACAAGGAATACTAAGAGGTCTCAAAAGGACCAAGAAATACCCAACACTCACAGAGCTTCTAGTTCACAAAATGTTAAGGACAAAGGTAAAAAAAATCTCAATAAAAGAAAAATTGAAGAGCCTAAAGTCCAGAAGGCCCTAATGGAGAAAATGTCCAAATTGGATATTGCTCTTGACAAACTAAGAATAGAAAAGGAAACCATGGAAAAGATGCTAGAAAAATCTCAGATGGAAGCTGCAACAATAGAAATGAAGAAGAAAATAGATTTTTTGCAGTCTTCCAAATATTTTTATGCTGGAACTAAGAACATAACATCTTACAAAGAAAAAACCACTACTTTCAAAGAGACTGATAATTTTCAAAGGAAACCATTGAACCCTAAAAGGTATAAGCAATTTAATTTTATTGGCATTCCTAGATACCCAAATGCATTTCCAAAAGATGTGGGTGATGTAGGAGAAAAGCTCCCAAACTTTGCAGGTAATAATGTCATCTCTTGTGAAACACACTTAAGAAAATTCATTGATTTGGTTGATGATTTGAATATTACTCATGAAGATGTGTTGATGAAGCTTTTTGTTCAGTCTCTAGTAGAGGATGCTAGAGAATGGTTTAGAAGTCTTTCTAATGGATCTGTTGCTTCCATGGATGAATTAATTGAGTTATTTAAAGATCAATATGGTGATAAGAAAAATAAAGGGTTCTTACTAAATGAGTTCAATAACATCAAAAAGAACTATAATGAAGAGGTCACTGAGTTCAATACAAGATTCCAAAGAGCAATGCATAAATTGCTTCAGAAAATAAGGCTGGATGAAGAGGTATGTTTAGCAACCTATTTAAATGCTTTTGATTCTAAAATGGGTTATGCTCTTAGGGATAAGAATCCTAGAACCCTCACTGATGCTTACAAGATAGCAGTAAATATTAAAATGAATAGAAGGGTGTCTGATAAACTCAATAGGAGAGATGATGCATAGTTTAGTAGGAGTAACCTAAAGGAACCATAATATAAAGAGTATAGGGCTCCTCAAAATAATAGGCCTTCCTATAATAACACTTATAATCGTCAGAATAGAATGCAAAATTATCCTTATGGAACTCAGTTTAAGGATGGGAAACCTATTGCTCCACCTAGATAAGAAAAACCTGAGAACAGAACTCCAGACCCTTTGCATAAAAATGATGTCCATTTTTGTAATGATGATTTCTGGTGTGAGTCTTGTGAAGCCCCACATAATCTTGATTTCTGCATTGTTTCCTTAGATCTGAAAGCAAATGAAGAACAAGGGAAAGATGAAAGTGAACAATGTGATTATAATAGGACAAATTCCTATTCATTTCATGATGTAGACTCAGATAATGAAATTGAAAATCATGATTCATATGGTTCACAAGGAAATGTAGAGATTCATCATCAAAAAATTTTATTAGATAGTGAAATAGAAGAAATAGATGACCATATAAGATGTTATGCACAAAACAATCAAGACCTTCCATTGGTCAGAAAGGCTTCAGATGAAGATAAAGAAAGAATTACTGCAGATCTGGTGAACAAAGATAGAAGCAACTATCATTTAAGGAATAGAGTAGTTGGGGGTACTAGTAGTCAACCCTCTGGTGTATTTATAAAAGAAAATAAAACATACACCAACTATGTACAAAAGAAAGATGGACCTGGGGAAAGTGCAAACAAGCCTAAGGTCAAGATTGTAACTAAAGCCATAGAACCTATTATTGTACAAGAAGGAAAAGAAAAGGTACAATAAACAAGTACTTCTTCTCTTAAGATAGAAAACAAAAAATCTAAGAAAGAAGAACCAACTCTGAATATACAGATTGAGGAAAATAATATTACTGTTGAAAAACCAAAGTCCTCAGATATAAAATATACTCCAATAGATATGGGCCACTATTTGTCTCAAATGACTGTAAAAGTTCCATTTTTAGAGATGATGAGAATCAAGGAACATAAATAAAATGTTCTATCACTATTAAATAGTGTGCCTACAGTGAAAGTTCAAAGTTCAGAAAATGTTGATAAAAGACCAAGTAACAAAGGGAAGGAAGGTGAACTAATGATTTCTAAGATTCCTCATATTTTCTTAAACACAACTACTTCTCCTAAGGTTGTAGACCCATTTTTTCTAACACTGGTAATTAATGGAAGGATTCTTAAAAATTGTATGATTGATTCAGAAGCATCAAACACTATCATGCCAGCAGAAATTATGAAGTCTATGGGATTACAAGTGGACATTCCTCGTGGGAGATGTCAAGCAATGGATTCTAGGGAAGTCCCTATTATTGGTACTATTGAAGCCATGCCTTACAAATTATCAGTGTTTCCTGATGTGATTTTAACTATGAATGTTCTTGTTGTTGACATACCACCACATTATGGGATGTTCCTATCTAGAAAGTGGAGTGCTTCAATGGGAGGTAGTATACAAAGTGATTTATCATATGCTACTTTTAACATTAATGGAAATAATGTTAGAGTGTCAAGAGAAGGTAGGAATCCTCACATGATTGAGTGGTATGAAGAAACTAACATTAACTATTGTATTGATGTGGATATGGATAACTTTAGAGTACAGAGGAGTTATCATCATCAGTATGAAAATATTGATCCTCTCGTTAAAGAATTGACTCTACAAAATGATGGATTGTGGAAAATGTATTTTGATGGAGCTTGCTCAAAAGAAGGATCAAGAGCTAGTGTATTACTGGTATCTCCATCAGGTACAACTTTCAAATATTCTTTTTTGCTAGCCTTTCAATGTACAAATAATACAACAGATTATGAGGCTTTATCTTTAGGGCTAGAAATTGTCATCAAACATGGAATAAATTTTTTAAAAGATTATGGTGATTCTAAATTAGTGGTAGCCCAAATAAAATCCAAATATGCGGGAAAAAATGATAGATTAAAGATGTATAAATATGCTATTTGGGATCAGATTGAAATGTTTGATGCCTTTGATATAAGTTGGATAGAAAGGTCTAAGAATATAATGGCAGATTTCTTAGCAAATGTTGCTCTGAAAACTGATGATCAGACTTTACATGGGGTATCAATAATTGAAGTTAAGACAAGACTAGTTGTTCCAGATAATATATACAACTGGAAAGTTTTTCAGGATGACCAAGATATTCTGAGATTCATTTAGTGTCTGGACCATTATGAGAATCAATACATAGACTGCAATACCTTACTAAGAGCAATAATGGTAAATATTATGTGTTAGGAAATGAGGTTGTCTAATTGAGTTCCAATAAGATTCCTAAGGATCTAGTTGAACTTGAAACATTGTTCAGTAGTCAAAATGATCACTCATCAAAAATAAGCAATGATAAGGTTAAGGACTTGGAGGAAATTAACTTAGGATCAAGAACCAGTCCTCAAGTTGTTTACATTGGAAAAGGTTTAGATTCCCATATAAGGACAAACCTGATTAAATTATTGAGAAAATACAAGCATGTTTTTGCATGGTCATATGAGGACTTAAAAGCTTATAGGGAAGACCTTTTCCAACATGAGATCTCATTAAAATCAGAGGTGAAACCATTTAGGCAAAAATAGAGGCCTATTAATCCTTTGTTGGCTCCTAAGATGCAGCAAGAGTTGATGAAATTAAAAGATGCTAGGATTATCGAGCCTATCAGACACTCAACATGGGTTTCAAACTTGGTACCAGTAAGAAAAAAGAATGGTGACATTAGATTATGTGTGGATTTCATAAATTTAAATATTTCCTCACTAAAAGATAACTATTCTTTACCCAACATGGAGGCAATGTTACACAAAGTGAATAGTTGTGAGCCGCTATCAATGATGGATGGTTTCTCAGGCTACAACTAAGTTTTAGTAAAGGAATCAGAGCAGTACAAGACTATATTTACCACTCCTTAGGGAACTTATGTCTATATCAGAATACCATTTAGACTGATAAATGCAGGAGAAACTTTTGAAAGGGCCATGGATGTTTCTTTTAAGGAATTCATTGACTTGTTCATGGTCATTTATCAAGATGATCTAACTACATACACTAAGAAAGCTGAAGATCATTCTGAAAACCTGGGTAAAATTTTCAATAAAGCTTTAAAATATGGTGTTTCATTAAATCCTAAGAAATGTCATTTTGTAGCACATGAGGGAAAGTTGGTAGGACACATAGCATCTAAAGATGGAGTAAGAATAGACCCAGAAAGAATAGAAGCAATCCAGAAGGTCATTGCTCCAAAAAAATTAAAGGGAGTTCAACATTTCTTAGGAAAGATTAATTTTGTGAGAAGATTTATAGAAAACTTTGTAGAAATTGTCAAACCTATCATAAAGTTTCTGAAAAAGGATACAAAATTTAATTGGAATGAAAAAGCACAAATGGCATTTGAAATAATAAAGAAGGCAGTGCAAGAGGCTCCTGTTTTGAAACCACCTTATTATAGTAAGCCCTTTTCTCTATTTTCATTTGCATCATTTCACACCATTGCTATTATTTTACTACAAAAAGATGAAGAAGGATTTGAACATCCAATAGCCTTTTATAGTAAATCTCTCCAGGCTATAGAGCTAAATTATGAGATGATGGAGAAGAAGGCATATGCCTTAGTGAAATCAGTAAAATGTTTTAGACCATATTTGGTTTGTGCTAAGGTGCAAGCATATGTCCCTCACTCAACATTAAAGGATATTCTTACTCAGTCAGAAGTTACTGGTAAGAGATGTAAGTGGATAAATAGAATTTAGGAGTTTAATCTTGAGATCCACATTACAAAGTTGATAAGAGGTCAGGGTTTGGCCAAAATCATGACAGATGATAACTTGGATTTGGTACAAGTGAATGATATATAGACACATGATTAGATAGTGACAAGTATAGAAAGAAAACCATTTTATATTGATATTGTGTACTTTTTAAAGAATGCCAAGTGTCCTGATATTATGACTGATAATCAAAAGAGGAATCTCAGATTGCAGGCTCAAAATACACCTTAGTCAAAGGAGATTTGTACTGGAAAGATAGAAATGGTGTATTATTGTTATGTTTGGATCAGAGCCAATCTGAGAAATTTTTAAGTGAGATGCATGTAGGGGAGTGTGGAGGTCACTTTTCTACCGGGACCACTGCCCACAAGATTTTAAGGGCTGGCTACTATTGGCCTTGTTTATTTAAAGATACATATGCATATGTAAGAAAATGTGAACCTTGTTAGAGGTTCTCAAATAAGCTCAAATTCTAAGGAGCCCTATTATTAAACCCAGTAAGTGTTGAAGCCCCTTTTTTATGTGGGCAATTGATTTTATTGGTGAGTTTGCAGAGAAATCTAGTGGAGGAAACAGTTGGATACTGGTAGCCACTGATTATTTTACTAAATGGATTGAAGCCATTCCTACAAAAAAGGCAACAAGCAAGGTAGTCACTAAATTTTTAATGGAGAATATTCTGACTAGATTTGGTGTACCTTCAAAATTGGTAATGGATAATGCCATGTGCTTTAGATCAGAAGAAATAATAGATTTCTGTGAGAAGTATGGGATTAGAATGTCATATTCATCCCCATACCACCCACAGGAAAATAGACAAGCTGGATCCAGTAATAAGAGTATACTAAAGATATTAAAAAAGACTCTGGAAAAGAATAAGAGAGCATGGCATACTAAATTAAGGTTAGCACTCTGGGCTGATAGAATAACAGTTAAAAAGGCCACTGGTAAGTCACCATTTGAATTAGTATATGGTTTATAGTAAAAAATTCCTATAAATAATTTGTTACCAGTATATCAGTTCATGCAAGAAGAGAAAATAAATGTTTCTAACAGCATGCATGATAGAATGATTCAATTGGACAAGTTGGATGAAACAAGAAGAGATAGCCAGAAGGAAAATATTAAATTACAATAGAAGATGAAATATTTGTTTCACAAAAGGGCTACTAAAAAAAATTTCAACCAGATGACCTAGTTCTTCAATGGAATAAAGGAAATCATAAAAAATTTGAGTCCTTATGGCTTGGGCCATTTGTTATTTCACAAAGCTTTGGAAAAGATTCTTATTTACTGAAGAACATGGATGGAGAATATTTTGAGTTTCCAGTGCATGGGCAATTTCTAAAGCCCTTCTTCAATTGAAAAAACAAATTTTTATGCGCAAGTAAGTATGTATTATATTGTATATAATTTATTTCAGTTGTGTGTTTCACTTAAGCTATAGTTTAGTCTACATTGAATAAGAGGTATGCAACCAGAGATTCTAAGTTTCTTTGCCATAAACTAGTGTTTAGCCATCCTTAGATAGAGCCACTGTTGGTTGTATTTCCTGTTTTGGAGTTTGCCGTAAAATTTTTGAGATGCCTGTAATTCTTATGCCCAGAAGATTAAAAATCATGTGCCAAGTCACTTGTTTGCCCCTGCAAATATTGCTTTAGCCTCAAAACCTAGTTGAAAATGTCAAAACCCTAAGCCCTTGAGTAATTTTTGTTCAAAGTTGTAGAAAATCCCTAAATTTCCCAAGTTGGTTCTATTTTTACATTACCTTTTTATGACTTAAGTCTGAGCTTATTGGCATGTGCTTATTTCTTAGTCGACAAGTCTCATAAGGAAAAATGAATATTCTTTATAACCTGGAGACTTGGTGGAAAGCTTTGGTTACGTAGTCTCTTAATAGAATAGAATATGCTTAGATGGTTGTGAGACTTAGCACAGACTGTTGATTTTATGATTAGACCTGATGGTAGTCGCATTGTCTCCTGATAAAAGTAGAGTTAGTTATTCCATTTGGTGACTTTGAGATTTTCTCAGTCGCATTATCTCCTGATGAAACCCATGGTTATGAGTTAAATTCATAAGTTAAAGTTTCAATTTTGTTTCCAGGTCTCATGATCAAAAGTGAGTTAAGTAAAAAAAACTAGAGATTAAGCTATAGTTGTTGATCAGCGATGTAATATAACGGCAGTCGGGAAGTCTCCTGATTGTAACTATGGTTTATAATTTATCATGCTATATGGAGATTCAGTTGTGGCTAAGTCTCTGGATAAACCAAAGGTTAGATGTTAGATTAAATAAAGGTGTTTTCATGTAGTTGTGAGATAAATGATGAGTTAAGTCAAATGTTAAGAGATCAGGTGACAACCATCCAATGAAGATAGGATCAACGGTAGTCACGCAGTCGTGATACAAAGTTGAAAAGTCAAGCATGATCAAGAGATCAGGAGACAAGAAGAAAAGGTATGACATGCATCCATTTGTCGCTAAATCTCATGAAGAATTAGGGTTTATAATGAAGATTATGAGACTTCACGACAACCATTAGATTTTGAGAAAAGTAAGATCAACGGTGGTCGCATTGTCTCTAAATGCAAATTAAATTGATAAGTTAATCATATGATTAAGAGACTAATATTTTTAGTCGCGTTGTCTCTTGATTAAACATGAGTTAAGGAGGTGATCCAGTGACATAGATATTCCACAGTTGTTGAGTCTCCAGATGAAACCCAAGGTAAAGAACATTTAAGAATGTGCTTTGTCACGTTGTCTCCGTAAGATGAAAGGTTAAGACAAAAGATTAAGAGACATCATGACAACCATTGATCTAATGGTTAATCCTACGGTAGTCGCTAAGTCTCTTGAAGAAACTACAGTTGGAAAAAGTATTAAGCAACAAGGAGATCACTTAGTCGTTGGGTCACTAGATGTAACCTGAGTTAAAAATAGACTTTTCAGCGGTTCCATCATGGACAATTGCTGACCAATCAGATTAATGAGATTTTTGATAGATGGGAAAGTAGTCATAATATGAGTTAAATGCAGCCAATCAGATTTGATTTTAATTTCATTTTGAATTTTATAAGGTTTTATATGCCAAAACACTCATCATAAATTGATTGCCTGACAGTTTGAATGCCACGGCTAAAACTAGAAATTGATGTCACAATGCATGGAACTAATGGTAGAAATGGCTGAATGCAATTTTACCAGCTCGAAGAGACATCTACATTGAATTCCTGATTATAAGTATACTTGTCCATTATCATTTTATTACTTACCAAGCTTCCAATTTCTCATAGCAAAGAGTTCATAGAGAATTTAGTGCTTTCTGAGAAAAGTGAAATTTCTAGCACTAAGTGATTTAGATAGGTGTTTTCTTGATTCAGAATTTGGTAGAAATTGTAATTTGTGGTGTATTCAAAGTTTAGAGCTACAAATTCTAGGATAATTCACAATTGGTGGTGAGGTTTTTTAGTAGATTTTATTCAATATCGGTTATAAGGGTTGGGAACAGAACAGAAAGGAAAGATGAGCCAAGCATAGAGTATGGCATCCACCAGTAGGAGAAGTGAAGATTTTGATGATGAATCAAAGGGTAAAAGGAACTACTCAAATGAATTTCTCACTTTCCTTCCAGGCTCCAGCCAAAATTGAAAGGTTAGTGCTAAGGTTTTAATTGATGATATGGCCTATATTAGAGATGCAAAAAAACCTGGTTCATCAGGATATTCACTATTCATTTATTTCTTTAATAATAGTGATGAACCCATGCCTATCTCAAACCCTTGGACTTGTGGACTAGCCAGGTTGATAGTTCTTGGAGTCTTTGTTGATGTCAATTTCATATTAGAATTGGCCAGTAGATATGACCCTTTAACCAAAACCATTAAGAGGGATGATGGAAATCCCTTACTCACTTTGGACCGGAATACCTTCATGAAATCCTTCAATGTATACTACCGTATGGATACTGAAATAAATCTGAAGAGCCTAGAGAATAAATACACCAGAGAATCTGGCATTGCTACTAAGTTAATCAGGGATCATCATGTCCCTAAGAAAATGAAAACCTATATAGCCCCCATGACAGGAGCCACCCCATATTTCTACAAAGACCATAATTTCAATATCATGTACATATCATGTGCACTATGTCGAGTGCTTGGAAAAGATTCTGGGGTAGAGAGAGTCACCTCAGATGTTTTGATGATGGTATTGGATATGCAGAACCTCCATACCACTTCAAATTATGACTACATCCAGTATATCATTGACCAGATGCATCAATGATTTGTAGATATATAGAGTAAGAAGAATCATCCTAGATTCATGCATTATTCAATCCTCATGCACCTGATCCTGTACTACAATTTCCTGGTCATGAATTGTGATTTTTTGTAGCTACAAAGGTTCCACCATAATCAGCCCAACACTGTTCAGTTTTGGCTCAGAGTTTGGAATTATACATCTAGGGAGCAAGAGTTTTGTGCTTTTAAAAATTGGATAATCTATCCACTTCTTAAGTGCATAGGTGTTGACAAATCTAGGTTACCTATCAAGGTAATCCAACTATTGAGGCCTTGCCAATATTTGGATAAATGGCCAAGAGACCATAATTGGGGGGATTTCTACTATGAAAATAATTTCACACTAATGAGGGTTTATGGTTGCTCCCACCCTCCACATATTTTTCAATACCATGTACCACCAAGCATATTTTCAATGGAGTTCATCAAGTAGCTAATTCTGAAAGACAAAGAGCATTTGGCATCACACAGAAAGGGTACATTTAGCCCCAGGGAATTTAGGATTTACAACTTCACTATTGGAAAAGGAGCTTTGGACCTAGTCAATGTCTGGATGAACCATTACAGAATGAATGTGGCCCTGCATAGACATGTGGATATAGAGGGTTTTATCATGAGTGCAAAGAAATTTCTCACACCAACCATCCCCTACACAAAAAAACATGAAGAGTATATGGAGGAAGATTTAATAAGAAACATCTTAGAAGATGAGGAGGTGGATGGAAGAGAAATTAAGTTCAATGAACTTATGGACCTTGAGACACAAGTGAAGAGAAAGGAAATAAAGTTTTGAGGTTTCTACCCTGACATGCCTTTTCTAAAAAGGCTAGATGAAATGATTAAATCCCATACTCTCCTTTGTAATCAGTTGGAAGAAGCACTAGTGGTTCCAAAAAAGGGCCATAGGGACCACTCAGTGTCTGAATATGATGATGATAGTGATCAAGGTTGTCCTTCACCTATTGCCTATCTATATTACCAAGTAGTTCCATTACAGCAGGTAGTTGAGGGGGAACATGGCATTGACCTAAAAGAGGTCCCGAAGAAGGAAGTAACCAATGAGCCCCCACTAAAGAAGCAAAGGATAGAAATAGGGGAACCTTCTAAGAAAAGAAAGACATCTAGAGTTGGAGCCCTGATAACTAGAGATAGGCCCTATGATCATTTGTTGAGAAAATAGATTAGGGAAGGGAAAAAACTACTAAAGGATGTAGAGGAAGAGGAAGAGTTAACTCTTAGGAGCTGTCTTAGGAGCTGTACTGATGAGAGGTTGATGCATCAAGAGGAATTCCTCAAGGATGATAGCTTCATTAAAACAAGAGAATTTAAAGATTTCCTAATATGTAACAAGAAACAAAAAATTGGAAAGGAGTTGAAATTAGTAGGTGGTGACCCAATCACTTAGGAAGCCTTACAAACATTGCAGGATTATTACCCTGAATCTGAGGAGATAACACCAGAACAGGCCAGGCAACTGGTCAAGGCCAGTGCAGTATTATTTGTAGAAGGTTGGGACTTGTCCTCAACATTCATAATTAATTAGATAAGAAGGTAACCTGATGTCAAATTATCATTAGAGACTCAGGTAGGAGATATGATCAGAGGGTTTGGATATAATCCTAAATCTCAGGCACTTGCAATGTGGAGCTTAGCTCCTAAAGATCAAAAGCTATCTATTTTGAACATTCAAGAGAAGATGGAGGGGAATAAAATCATATGGACATTGGAAAATGTAGGGGATTTGGAAATATCCCAAGTAATGACCCACTTTGCTCAGCTCAATGAGGCCAAAACAATCCAACTATCAGAGAAATTGCAGAAACTTGCTAGTGATACCAATGATATTGTAAAGGATAGGAAAAGCCAATCAAATTGATGCAAAGTTGAAGATGTTTGGGGTAAGTTATAGTAGGTTTGTACCTCTTATTAGAACCAATGATGATCAGATTAAACCATTAAGGTTATGGGGATTAGAGTTTGATGATGTGCTTCCCAACAAAGACATTTATGTCTATTGTTACTGAATAGATTTTTCCTTCTTGAAATATAACTATCAAAGACTCTTAAAACCCAAAAATAGAAGGAAATAAATGCACTAACAATTGAGTTAATTGTTTACAACTACACTCTCTGCATTCAAAGGCGCAGCTACCTTAAACAAGAAGGATTTTCAATAAAATCTTTAATTTAGAAACATCTAATTTGGAGCATACTTTTTACCAGAAAGCACAAAAGGCTATGATTTATATCACCATAGACAATTAATTAACTATTCTAATATTTTGAAGATCAAAAAGATATAAGAACCAACTGACTCGAACCTTAAATAGATGAATAACAAAAGAGAGGCTGATTCATAGAGATAACAAATCTTGAAAGATTACTAAGAAAATCCATAATATATTTCAACAGATTATAATAGCATGTTCATTCAACTCCAACTGAAATCAAAACCATGCACTTAAATAGACCAACTGATCCAAAATAATGATAAAACCTGCTTATATTACCAACTGATAATATATATATATTCATATATTTGAAAATATTTAGTATCATTCCATAGAAAGAACTTAAGAAAATAGAACCAAAAGTATAATCTAGTTTTCTTTTGTCCAAAAAGAACTGACCCTCACTTGGTCGAGCAAAATATCATTTATAGCCACGCAGTGCTTAATTCAGTTTTTAAAACTAACTGCCTCAAAATAGCAAGAACATCAAAAACCAACTAAAATAGAAAAATACTTAGAAAAATAATTCACCAATTGGCCTGTTGTAGTTCCAACATTGGTGTTCGTGGTATTCTTCATTGCCTTCCATTCTTCAAACACCACAGAGAAATTATGTCTCAGTTTTTGGTTTGGTTGGGAAGCTACTTTGAATCTTTAGAGCCAAACATCTTTGAAACGTTGTGTCTATTGAGTCTTGCTTTCAATTACCTTCAAATTTCATCTCCATAAACCACAACCGATTCTACATGAGCTAAGATCGAATGATCTTTCATCCCAATTTCTTTGGCAGCTTTCAGGCTTTCCAACTTTTTCTAGAAGTAGGGAAACACCTTTGACATTTCACCACTGGCTTCCTTTTCAAGTTTGATGATCTTCCCTGTGCACTCATTTTGTGCCAGCAGAGTATCTCTTAGGTTGATCTAAGATTCAATTATCTGTGATGACTCTTCAATTTCCTATTCATATAATGAACTCTCCCATTCCAAATTCACTTTGACCAAAAACAGTGAATTTTCATCCATACCAGGCATTGCCTTTTCAGAAATAAATTTTTTTATACCATAGGTATAAATGTCTTCCATATTATGTATTTTGATTTCCAATTTCCCCATTTTCTTTTTTCACAACTCTACATCATCTTCTACTATTTTTAGTAATTGCTCGGATTTTGTCATCACATTATCAAAATCACTAGCAAACCTAGTAATTTCTCCATTTACCTTATCCATCCATTTGTAGAAGGCTGTTGAAATTGATCTATCTTTATGTACTTGGTCTAGGAACTTCTGACTTTTTGGAGACTTTACATCCAAATCCAAAGAGACCATTGTCAGCGGCTGAGGCAGAGGATCATGAAGTTTCTGAATATACTTGCCATTTCACAAAGGGCCCCTTTAAGTTTCATTTTATCTTCAACATCCTTCTTCACTCAATGACTGATCTTCTTATTGGCTGAATCAAAGATTTTCAAATCAGTAGCCCTGGTAGACATGCCCAGATCTATCTTTTCAACATGGAAGTCACTTTCTATCACCTCATCACTGGATTTATCTGAGTTTGGTTTGAATATCTTTGCCATCCAATGTCATGTTTTAGTATCCACATCAACCATGGCTTCTACATTTGGCTTCTTACTTCTTGGGGTTTTCCCGAGATACTTGCTAACCATATCTCCAATAAGAGCCGATATATGAATGATGCTTCTTTTCTTGTTAATTGAAAGCCCTAACTAGTTAGGACTCTTTGGTGTAGAGGCATCAGTGGAAGGGGTTGATACTGACATTTTTTGGTGATCTTCTTCTACCATTTGAATCTTCAAAGGGCTTGTTGGACTCTTCTGCATTTTAACTTTTCTTTTGTGTTACTTTTCACTCTCCTCTGGATCAAGATTAACTGTAATGCAGGGGATTGATTCAAGCTTTTCTTTCCTTTTACTCCTAGTTCTGGTAATCCTCGGGGATTTTATGTGGATTGTTTCTCTCTTTTCAATATGATCTTCAATTTCAGTGTTGGATGCACCTACAGACAACAATTCCTCATTTTCATTAGTAATAGTTGAAGAAGTGGTGAGTTTCAAAATCCTTATGCTCTTCCTGGTTAAAGAGACAGGAAGTTCTTGCTTCTTTTTCTTTCTTAACTCCTTCAACCACTTGTCTATTCTTTTGAAAACACTTTCAGAGGGAACATTCAGGTCATCTAATTCTTCTCTTCCCCAATCTATCTTCCTGGCCACTATTTTTCCATTCTTCTTGATACATTCATCTTCTTTTCCATCTTCTTTTGTATTGGTGTCAAGCCCTTTAATTTTAAAAGGCAGACGCAGGGAAATAATCTGATTCTATGAAAACCGAGAATGTATTTTTATCACAACCTCAAATTCATCAATACAGTCAACCCAATAGTCCTCTAGACTTGGCTAATGCAGGAAGGTAGCATTTACTTTAAAGTGGTTTGCCACAAATTTCTTACTGTCAAAATAACTGCGACTTTGATAATAAGGGAGGTTGAATATTTTATGTTCGGTATCAGGGGAAGACGTACCATGTGTTAACCTGAGGTGATAATGTCCCAAATCAATAGGGAAGAATGAACCCACCCCTCTTTTAAGCTTCAATTTCAATCCGACCTGGATAATTTGCCTGCAAATTTCAAAGAATGTATTTATCTAGACAATAATGTGGGAGCTTCACAGGTTCACCACTAAAACCTCCTACCCTTAAATAGCTAAAGGTGTGGAATTGGGTAAAGAAACTACCATAGGCCTTAGTCAACTCCATAGCCTCTTTAGACATTCTATAATTTATCCTTCCTTTTAGCTCAAAGACAAGCTTGGCCAGGAACGTATCTTACACCCTTCAGAAATTTCTTAGGTTCTTCTCCTTTTGTAGATAAGAGTGGTATTTGTATATCATCATGTCATCTCTCCATGGCCGATGAGGTAGACCTTCCCAGTTTCTACAGATGGCTAGGACATAAAATAGGTGTGAGGTCATGTAGAATCTAGAGATTTCCACAGATTGGGATAGCTCTTCATCCAGTCTTTCCGCTATTACTTTGGCCCAGTCTACATATTTTCCATCAGTCAGAATGGTTTGAATGAGAATGTACATCCAGTCCTCCCACATTATGTCATTAGGTTTTCCCCTCAATCTATTCAACATGAAAACAATATATCTCACTTCTCTTAACAAATGGTCCTTTTTCAGAGGTTTAGGAAGTCTGGAGCCTCCTCTTTTAGCCTTGGACAACCAGTCCCTAGCTATATTTTTACTATAATCTCTGAAATTGCTAAGAAAATCTTCTTTAGCTTTTGTAAAGTCATAGGCAACATACATCTTTATAGGAGGAATTCTCAGGGCCGCCATTACTGTTTGTAAGTTCACAGACACCAACACTTCTCTAGAGGGAAGGAAGATACATCTATTTACCCTGTCATACCTATTTCTACATTCCAACACTAATTCAGGGCATGGAGTCACTTCAGGAAAACCAGCAGCTTCCAACAAATTTCTATCAACAATTTGGGCTGATATAGTCTCGGCCTTAGCATTTCTAACTCTGTGAACAATCTCAGCAATGTCATCATTGAAAAGAATTGTATCTACCATTTCTGGTAGACAGCTACTTATAGGGGAGAACTTATTTTCTTTTACAAATTTGGCCTGTTGGGCCGACTTACTAGAACTACCCATGATAATCCTAGCGCTATTGATTTAGAAAAAGATATGAAACAATAGTAATTTCCTTTCTTACAGTATGCAATTCTTTAAAAACTAGAAAGGAAAATGAGAGAAAATAATTTTAGACTCACCGATGTCAACACCTCCGCTTGTAGAGAAAAACTTTCAATCCAGTCAAGCTTTTCAACAGAATGTGAAAATAAAAATGGCAAAGAAAGGGAGAATGAATGCATACATTTAAATCGCTCCTTTTTAGTAATTATGATTACTTGTCATGAATCAATGATTCCCGTCGTCAATAACTGGCCTCATCCCATTGCATTTCTTGTTTACTTGGGCAAACTATACTCTTAATTGAGTTGACGTCACTCCATGTCTTTTTAGAAATTAATTTAATAAATGCGAGTGACATTTGGAACATGCTGAGTGTTGTCCGATCATTATTGCATTTCTGTATCTTGAACATTGAACTGTGATGTGCTAAGTTCAAATTTTAAGATCTCACATGCCTTTAGCCATGAATTGACACAAATAATAAATACGACGAACTAACGCAGGATGTGAGAGGTGAAAATGAATTATGAACACAAAAGGTAATGGTTTAGGATTCAAGATCTCAAAAAATGTGATGCCAAGACAGAAAGACGCAAGCTATAGAAGGCATGACCTATGTAAAATGGGAAATTGAACTTTAAACTTTGAACAAAAGAGTTCAATGTTCATAGTTCAATATTGCATTACACGTCCGACCGGGGTTTATAAAACTTACCGATCGAAGAAATATGCGCGGAGATGCACAGCGGGAAATGGGATGTTGAACTTTGAACTTTGAGTTCAAGGTTCAAGGTTCAAGGTTCAATATACAACCTGACACTTTACTTGTTATTTTTTGAAAAAGTTAATCAAAATCTTTTGACCTACAACAAGTGGCTCCAACTAGGGTTAGGACCATGAGGGACAAAACAGTGAACCCAAAAAGCCTCTAGTTCTACACAAAACTAAGCCTACAAGTAAGCAGAAAGTAACCTAAGACACAACAAAACAATATATACATGAGAGAAAAGAAACTTATAGCTCATAAAGCTTGAGATCTTGTCTATTAAAGGACAAGGGTAATTCTATTCCATTAGCATACTTCAATCTGAAAGAGTTAGGCCTGAGCTCTTGACTAATCTTGAAGGGTCCTTTCCATAATGACTCAAACTTGTGTGCTCCTCGGGGTTCTCGCCTTTTATCCCACATCAAAAATTTATCTCCTATCATGAACTTCCTGGGTCAAGCTCTTCTATCAAAGATATTTTTCACCCTAGCTTGGTGATTAGTAATATGATCTACAATATGTTCCCTTTCTTCTTCGATCTTGCATAGATACATAATTATTTTCTCCAGACCGTTATGGAAATGTTGGTCTTCAATCACCTTTTGCAGTTTAGTAGCAGCTAACTCTAATGGAAGAGAAAGCTAAGCTTCTATGCCATATACCAGCTCGAAAGGTGATATTCTTATGGCTCTTTTTGGTGAAGTGTGATCTACCCATAATGCTTCATGCAACCTTTTGTGCCAATCCCTGGCATTATCATCAACTAACTTCTTCATTATGGAAATTAAATTCTTGTTAGTTGATTTGGCCTAACCATTTCCCTGAGGAAAGTACTCAGATGAGTGTGACAATTGAATTCCATTATCATAACAGAAAAGATGCATTTCAAACAAAGAGAAGTTTTGTGCATTATCAGCTACTATCTTCACCGGAATCCCAAATCTTACCAAAATATTTTCCTTTAAGAAAGAACAGACTATTTCTGAAGTGCTTTTTTTAATAGGAATGGCCTCTGTCCATTTAGTAAAGTAGTCTGTTGTGGTTAGAATATGAGTATGACCCATACTTGAAGGGGGATTTATAGGTCCTCTGAAATCTATACCCCATTGCTTAAATGGTTCTTCAATAACCACAGGTCTTAACGGTAAGGCTGCTAAATGAGGCTTTCCAGAGAATAACTTACATTTTTCACACTGTGCTACCCACTTGTAAGCATCTTTAAACATACCAAGCCAATAGTAACAATTTCTTAGAATCTTAAATTTTGTTACTAAGGAGGAGAAGTGGCCACCGCAAGCTTCATTGTGAAAGGATTGAAGCAACTTCTTTTGCTGATCTTCATCAACACATCAGAGGAACATTCTGTCTAAACCTCGTTTATATAGTATGTCATCAAACATAACATACTTAACCACTTTTAATTTTAAATTCCTTTTCTCTTTTGCAGTAAGGTGATCTGGACATTCTCCATAAGTCAAATAAAATGCCACATTTGAGAACCATACATTTGTCAATCCAGTAAACAAAGACAAAGGAATGTTATCTTCGAACTCCTCTTCATTTTCTGCAATTAACTTACAGAGTCCCTGACCTCTTACTAATTTGGTAGGTTTGTTTTCTAAATCAAACTCTTGCACGTTGGATACCCATGTTGCCTTGTTATTCATAGATACCTCCTGCTAAATTAGAATACTCTTGACAGCTGAATTTGGGACATAGATGGTAGAGTGCGAATGAAGGATGTAATATCAAAACTGCTTAACAACCTTCACCACTGCAAAAGCTTTCTTTCCTATGGGAGGGTACTTCAGTTCATGTTTCTTCAATGGCACACTCATGAAGGAAATAGCGACCTCCTCATATATATCATTCTTTTGCAATAAGACACCGGACATAGTATTTTTTGAGGCATAGCAATGTATCACAAAATCTTTTCAAAAATCTAGGTGAAACAGTACCGAGGCTTGAGCAATTTCCCTCTTCACTTCATCAAAAGATTTCTTGGCCTCTTCAAACCATTTAAAATTTTGTTTTTTTCTTAATACATTTACCATAGGCCTAGTCGTTTCTAAGAATTCAGGTACAAATCTTCTCAAAAAATTAATTTGCCTGAAGAAAGATCTTATTCCATTCTTGTTATAAGGCAGACACAACTATTGTATCACTCAGACTCTTTTGGGGTTGATCTTAATTCCTTCTCTTGAAACTATATGGCCTAGTAACTTTCCTTCTGTCATGCACAAGATAGATTTCTTGGGGTTTAGTGATATCCCTTGATTTCTACATTCTTGTAGAATAAGCTTCAAATCTTTTGCATGTTTCTTCCTCTTATGGGAGAAGACAATCAGGTCAAAAAGGTAAACCACAATTATCTTATTTAGCAGGTGACCGAAGGAGGAATTCATGGCATGCTGAAAGGTCGCTCCTACATTAATCAAGCGAAATGGCATTCAATTATATGTGAATGTACCCCAAGGATTAGTAAACACCATTTTATGCTGATCACTAGGGTTTACATTGATTTGGTTATATCCTAAAAAACCATCTAGCATTGACATCATTTTAGAACCTGCCACCATCTGCAAAATGTGATCCATATTAAAAAGAGCGAAGTTATCTTTCAGACTAGATTGATTCAAGTTTTTGAAATCTACACAGATTATGATTTCACCATTTTCTTGCGAACTGGTACTATGTTCGTGACCCAGGTAGAATGGTTAATTGGGTAGATTATTCTTGCATTCAACATTTTGTCCACTTCTCTAAATATGGCATCTGAGACCCTAGGATTATAGTTCCTCAGTTTTTTTTAGAAAGGCTTAGCGTCGGGCTTCAATGGGATGTGATGTTGAAACTCTCCATTTTTAAAATCCTTTAAGTCTTCATAAGACCAAGAAAACACATCTTTGAATTCTCTTAATATCTTCTTGAATATAACTTTTTCTTCATTGCTACAACAAGTGCCTAGATGTACATATTTGGGGTTTTCATCACTACCTATATTTATTTTCTCAAAATTGCTGGATAGCTTATCATTAGTCTCTTCAATTTGACTGATGAAACAATCACCATGATCAAATAGGCTCTCCATTGTTATGAGGCCTTTAGGGATATGGTTTCCTTTTAATTGCACAATATCTTCCTTTTCATCGAACTGCTCATCCACACAAAAATCTTCACACTTGAATTGTAAACCCTCAAAAAATACTGAGGAGAACTTTTCAATACCCTGTAAAAATGTCAACACATGGGCATCATTACTGAAGACTTGCCAAGAATTAGCATTGTCTGGTATGCTAGGTCGATGAACTAGCTCTATAATATATTGATTGTTGTCAAAATTAGGGTGAGGAATGAGTAATGCTACAGAATCGACAAGTACGTCGGCTCTAGAATTTAATTCTCTAGGGATTGCCTCAATTGCAAATGCCTCAAAACCCTCAATTTCATCCCAAACCCTATTTATATAATGCTTCATTCGCTCATTTTTAACTACATATATTCCTCCTACCTCCTTCACAATTATCTCAGCATCCCCTTTAGCTCTTAGGATTTTAATATTTTTCCTCTTTGCTTCTTGAATACCAAGCAAAAATGCTTCGTACTCTATGGTGTTATTTGTATTCTCTAATTCCAGTTTAAAATCAAAAGGAAACTTCTTACCAACATGAGATATCCAAACTACTCCTATGCCTGAACTTGTAGAGGAGAAACTCCCGTCAAACTCAAGAATCCAAACCTCTTCATTCCTGGGAGGTTTCAAATCAGCAACATCTTCTTCAGGAAAGATCACATAATTGGAACAATCTCTTTCTTGGTATAAGATTTGGGCTCTAGGATCTTCAGATGGGAAGACATTGTATTTTGACTTGGTCTCAGGTTGTAAAACTACCTTCTGATTACCAACAAGAATTATTTCTTGTGACCATTCTAGTTTAATTTCTCCTCCTAATTCCTAGTAGAAGGTTTGACTTAAAAGCATACCGTAGCTAGCAGGTATATCTGCCACAAGGATGGTTAATTTTATCCTTTTATAGGGATAAGATGCCAATGAGACTTGAGCATATTTGATTTGACCAAGTAATGGGACTTGCTTAGAATCCATTGAGTAACATTTGTCAAAGGTCTTTGTTAAGGGTAAGTCTAAGGCTTTTGCTATAGATGAAGGCATTATATTGTCTGACGCCCTTGAGTCTATAATATAGTTACTAATTTTATGACCATGCATGAACAGAGATACATAAAAAGGTTCTGGTTTACCAGAAATTTGAGCAGGTTCTGAGGATTCTTGACTAAGGATATTTTGAACATTTTCAAGAAGAATTGGATTCTGATTTACCAGAATTTCATGAGTAGAAGCAGCATTTGTTTGATTTGTTACAACTTTAGGAGATGATCCTTTTACAAAATTCACCAATTTATCTAAATCATTAGGTTTCAACTTCAAATATTTGACAGGAGAAATTTGAATAGTGGAAGTCTTACAAAAATCAACAAAATCAAAGGGAGAATCAAGGTCTACTTTTTAAAGAATTTTTACCTCTGGTCCCACCTTTTCATCCATCCTTGAACTGCCACTTGTATGCACATGCTCCTTTTCTCCTTTATTTTGAAATGGATACGAGACCCGATTGGTATTCCTACTTCTTTATTGACCTCTTATGAGCACAGAGCAAGAAGGTTCCTCCAGAGTAATAAAAATGTCACCACCACGATCAGAGTCAGACTCATATTCTAAGTAGTAACTTATGGAGGTGCCAGGTCCTCTGGAGTTTCCTTCATCAGAAGGGATCTCCTAAATACTTTCTTTATTATCCTCTAGCTATTTGTATCTCACCATTTTGGGACAGGAATCTCCATCATGTTCATCAGTCAAATGAAAAATACACATATTTCCTTTAATAGGAAGGGGTTTAGTTTTTATTCTTTGCTAAGCCGGCAAGGCATTCCATGATTTCCCATAATATCCCATCCCCTAACTTGGATATTTGCAAGGAACATCTTGGTATGGAGTAGGAGGAGATTTTGGCATCTATCTCTTAAGGGCAATCATATCATTTAGTATTCTATGTACTAGATCACCAGAGCCAGAAGTAGAGGCTTTATTTTTTGATGTTTGTATATCTCTCCTCCATTTTCCTGCCATTATGAGGTCATCCAGCAAGATTTTGAGCTGCAGCTATATCGGCTACCCTATCCCATCTCAATTGATAGCTTATGTCAGGAGGCATTGCATTGACAAAGAAGCCTTTTTGATTTTCTCCATTCGGTCTGTTAGCGTTGGGGATCTAATATAGAATATTTTTGAATTTGGCCACAAAATCCCTCATAGGCTCATGCATCTCCTTCTTCAATTGGGACAATTGGAGCAAGAGGGAGTGTTCATCTTTGGCAGATTTGAAATGAGCTTCGAAAGCTATTTTCATTGAGTTCCAATCAGTAATATGACCATTCGGAAAAATTTAAAACCAATCAGTAGTAGATTCGGCAAGGGTTTGTACAAATAATCTAATTACAACATCTTCATGATGTATAGCTAAAATCCCACAAGCAGTGTTAAAGGCATTCAAATGATCATCTACATAAACTTTACCATTTCCATAAAATTTAGGTAATACATCCCTAGCCCCTTTTGGTAAGGGATGATTTCCTCCTACATTTAATGGACCTACTACCGCTCCCCAAGGCTGGGCCATGATTGATGTTGGCAAGATGGTTACAATGGGGGGAGTTTGAGTACCAGACAAGGTTAAAGCCTATCAATTGGATTGACTTGAAGATGCTTCAGGAGAAACTTTAGGAGGAGAGGGGGTTCTACTTTTTGCTTTCTTCTTAGGGGTAAAGGTAATAAGAAAATGAAAGTTTTGCAAATCTTGATAAAACTTATCAAAGATCCCTTCTCTCCTCTAAGACCTAGTATAAGGGCGAGAATCCAGTTTTAAGGTCTTTGTGGGCCTTGAGCTGCTCTGTACACCACTACAACTCCCTGTGCTACAAGAAGTCCTCTCAACCACTCCCCAATCTCTTCTTCTTCCTCTATCACTAATCTAACCTGCTGATATTTCTGATTACTTTCTCTTCCAGGCCAAGATAGCTAGATCAGAAATAATGTCTTCTTGGGTATCTAAAAAGTGCAAATCAAATTGAAGGACTGGGGGAATTTCTTCTTCACCAGGTATTACATCAACAGGCAACACCATGATCTTTACTCACTTGGAAACACAAATGCATACTAATCTTTTTTTTTTTAAATGTTCCCCAGCGGAGTCGCCAAAAAACTGTTAGTGAACAAATTTTTCCTTCTTGAAATATAACTATCAAAGACTCTTAAAACCCAAAAACATAAGGAAATAAATGCACTAAAAATTGAGTGAAACGTTTACAACCACACTCTCAGCATTAAAAGGCGCAGCTACCTTAAACAAGAAGGATTTTCAATAAAATCTTTAATTTAGAAACATCTAATTTGGAGCATACTTTTTACTAGAAAGCATGAAAGGCTGTGATTTACATCACCATAGACAATTAATTAACTATTCTAAGATTTTGCAGATCAAAAAGATATACGAGCCAACTAACTCAAACCTTAAATAGATGAATAAAAAAAGAGAGGTCGATTCATAGAGATAAAAAATCTTGAAATATTATTGAGCAAATCCACAACATATTTCAACAGATTATAACAACATGTTCATTCAACTCGAACTGAAATCAAAACCATGCACTTAAATAGACCAACTGATCCAAAATAATGATAAAACCTGCTTATATTACCAACTGATAATATATATATTCATATATTTGAAAATATTCGGTATCATTCCATAGAAAGAACTTAAGAAAATAGAACCAAAATTAGAATTGAGTTTTCTTTTGTCCAAAAATAACCGACCCTCACTTGGTCGACCAAAATATCATTTATAGCCATGCAGGGCTTAATTCAGTTTTTAAAACTAACTACCTCAAAATAGCAAGAACATCGAAAACCAACTAAAACAAAAAACTACTTAGAAAACTAATTGGCCGATTGGCTATTATAGTTCCAGCATTGGATTTCATGGTATTCTTCATTGCCTTCCATTCTTCGAATGCCACAGAGAAATTATGTCTTAGGTTTTGGTTTGGTTGGGAAGCTACTTTGAATCTTTGCAACCAAACATCTTTGAAACACTGTGTTTTTTGAGTCTTGCTTTCAATTACCTTGAAATGTTCATCTCCATAAACCACAGCCAATTCTACATGAGCTAAGATCAAATGATCTATCATCCCAATTTCTTTGGCAACTTTCAGGCTTTCCAAATTTTTCTGGAAGTAGGGCAACACCTTTGACATTTCACCACTGGCTTCATTTTAAAGTCCGATGATCTTCCTTGTGCACTCATTTTGTGCCAGTAGAGTATCACTCAGGTTGATCTGAGCTTCAATTATCTGCGATGAATCTTCAATTGCCTATTCATATAATGAACTCTCCCATTCCAAATTCACTTTGACCACAAACAGTGAATTTTCATCCATACCAGGCACTTCCTTTTCAGAAATAAATTTGTTTATACCATAGGTATAAATGTCTTCCATATTATGTATTTCAATTTCCAATTTCCCCCTTTTCTTTTTCCATAGCTCTACATCGTCTTCTACTACTTTTAGTAATTGCTCCACTTTTGTCATAACATTATCAAAATCACTAGCAAACCTAGTAATTTTTCCATTTACTTTATCCATCCATTTGTAGAAGGTTGTTGAGATTGATCTTTCTTTGTGTACTTGGTCCAGGAACTTCTGACCTTCCGGAGACTTTGCATCCAAATCCAAAGAGTCCATTGTTAGTGTCTGAGGCAGAGGATCATGAAGTTGTTGAATATACTTGGCCTTTTCACAAAGGGCCTATTTCAGTTTCATCTTATCTTCAGCATCCTTCTTCACTCGGTGACTAATCTTCTTATTGGCTGAATCAAAGATTTTCAAATCAGTAGCCTTGGTAGACATGCCCAAATCTATCTTTTCAACATGGAAGTCACTTTCTGTCACCTCATCACTAGATTTATCTGAGTTTGGTTTGAATATCTCTGCCATCCAATGTCATGTTTTAATATCCACATCGACCATGGCTTCTACCTTTGGATTCTTACTTCTTGGGGTTTTCTCAAGGTATTTTCTAACCATATCTCCAACAGGAGCCGATATTGGAATGATGCTTCTTTTCTTGTTAACTGAAAGCCCTAACTAGTTAGGACTCTTTGGTGTAGAGGCATCAATGGAAGGGGTTGATACTGACATGTTTTGGTGATCTTCTTCTACCATTTGGATCTTCAGAGGGCTTGTTGGACTCTTCTCCATTTTAACTTTTCTTTTGTATTGCTTTTCACTCTCCTCTGGATCAAGATCAAATGTAATGCAGGGGATTGATTCAATCTTTTCTTGCCTTTTACTCCTAGTTTTGGTAATCCTCAGGGATTGTATGGGGATTATTTCTCTCTTTTCAATACGATCTTCAATTTTAGTGTTGGATAAACCTGTAGACAACAATTCCTTATTTTCATTAGTAATAGTGGGAGAAGTGGTGAGTTTTGAAATCCTTATGCTCTTCCTGGTTACAGAGATAGGAAGTTCTTGCTTCTTTTTCTTTCTTAACTCCTTCAACCACTTGTCTGTTCTTTTGAAAACACTTTTAGAGAGAACATTTAGGTCATCTAATTCTTCTCTTTCCCAATCTGTCTTCCTAGCCACTGTTTCACCATTTTGCTTGATACATTCAGCTTCTTTTCCATCTTCTTCTGTATCGGTGTCAAGCCCTTAAATTTTAAAAGGCAAATGCAGGGAAATAATATGATTCAATGAAAACTGAGAATGCATTCTTCTCACAACCTCAAATTCATCAACATAGTTAGCCCAATAGTCCTCTAGACTTGGCTGATGCAGGAAGGTAGCATCTACTTTAAAGTGGTTTCCCACAAATTTCTTACTGTCAAAATAACTGTGACTTTGATAATAAGGGAGGTTGAATATTTTAAGTTCGGTATCAGTCAAAGATATACCACATGTTAACTTGAGGCGATAATGTCGCAAATCAATAGGGAAGAATGAACCCACCCCTCTTTTAAGCTTCAATTTCATTCTGAGCTGGATAATTTGTCTGCAAATTTCCAACAGAATGTATTTATCTAGAAAATAACATGGGAGCTTCACAGGTTCACCACTAAAACCTCCTACCCTTAAATAGTTGAAGGTAGGGTATTGGGTAAAGAAACTATCATAGGCCTTAGTCAACTCCATAGCCTCTTCAGATATTCTATAATTTATCCTTCCTTTTAGCTCAAAGACAAGCTTGGCCAGGAACGTATCTTTCACCCTTTGGAAATTTCTCAGGTTCTTCTCCTTTTGTAGATAAGAGTGGTATTCTTATATCATCATGTCATCTCTCCATGGTTGATGAGGCAGACCTTCCTAGTTTCTATAGATGGCTAGGACATAAAATAGGTATGAGGTCATGTAGAAGCTATAGGCTTCTACAGACTGGGATAACTCTTCCTCCAGTCTTTCCACTATTACTTCGGCCCATTCTACATATTTTCCATCAGTCATAATGGTTTGAATGAGAATGTACATCTAGTCCTCCCACATTATGTCATTAGATTTGCCCCTTAATGTATTCAACATGACAACAATATCTCCCACTTCTCTTAACAAATGGTCCTTTTTCGGAGGTTTAGGAAGTCTAGAGCCTCCTCTTTCAGCCTTGGACAACCAGTCCCTAGCTATATTGTTACTATAACATCTGAAATTGCTAAGAAAATCTTCTTTAGCTTTTGCAAAGTCACAGGCGACGTACGTCTCTGCAAGAGGAATTCTCAGGGCTGCCATTACTATTTTTCAGTTCACAGACACCAACACTTCTCCAAAGGGAAGGTAGATACATCTATTTACCCTATCATACCTGTTTCTACATTCCATCACTAATTTAGGGCACAGAGTCACTTCAGGAAAACCAGCAGCTTCCAACAAACCGCTCTCAATGATTTTGGCTGATATAGTCTCGGCCTTGGCATTTCTAACTCTATGAACAATCTCTACAATATCGTCATTGAGAAGAACTGTATCTCCCATTTCTGGTAGACAGCTACTTATAGGGGAGAACTTAGTTTCTTTTACAAATTTGGCCTATTGGGCCAACTTACTAGAACTACCCATGATAATCCTAGCGCTATTGACTTAGAAAAAGATATGAAATAATAGTAATTTCCTTTCTTACAGTATGAAATTCTTTAAAAACTAGAAAGGAAAATGAGAGAAAATAATTTTAGACTCACCGATGTCAACACCTCTGCTTGCAGATAAAAACCTTCAATTCGGTCAAGCTTTCCAACAGAATGCGAAAATAGAAATGGCAAAGAAAGGGAGACTGAACGCATACATTTAAATCGCTCCTTTTTAGTAATTATGATAAATTGCCATGAATCAAATATTCCCTTCGTCAATAGCTGGCCACGTCCCATCACATTTCTTGATTACTCGGGCAACTTGTACTCTTAATTGAGTTAACGTCACTCCATGTCTTTTCAGAACTCAATTTAATAAATGCGAGTGACATTTGGCACATGTTGAGTGTTGTCCGATCATTATTGCATTTCTGTATCTTGAACATTGAACTGTGATGTGCTAAGTTCAAAGTTTGAGATCTCACATGCCTTTAGCCATGAATTGACACAAATAATAAATATGACAAACTGATGCAGGATGCGAGAGGTGAAAATGAATTATGAACACAAAAGGTAATGGTTGAGGATTAAAGATCTTGAAAAATGTGACACCGAGACAGAAAAATGCAGGCTAAAGAATGCATGAGCTATGTAAAATGGGAAATTGAAATTTGAACTTTGAACAAAAGAGTTCAATCTTCATAGTTCAATATTACATTACACATCTGACAGGGGTTTACAAAACTTACCGATCAAAGAAATACATGTGGACATGCGCAGCGGGAAATGGGATGTTGAACTTTGAACTTTGAGTTCAAGGTTCAAGGTTCAATATACAACCTAACACTTTACACGTTATTTTGTGAAAAAGTTAATCAAAAGCTTTTGACCTGCAACAGGTGGCTTTGAATAAGGATAGGACTGTGAGGGATGAAACAATGAACCCAAAAATCCTCTGGTTCCACACAAAACTAAGCCTACAAGCAAGCAGAAACTAACCTAAGACACAACAAAATAATATATACAGGAGAGAAAAGAAACTTACAGCTCATAAAGCTTGAGAGCTTGTCTGTTAAAGGACAAGGTAAATTCTATTCCATCAGCATACTTCAATCTAAAAGAGTTAGGCCCAAGATCTTGACTAATCTCGAAGGGTCCTTTCCATAATGACTCGAACTTGTTTTGTGCTCCTTGGGGTTCTCGGCTTTTATCCCACATCAAAATTTTATCTCCTGTTATGAACTTCTTGGGTCGAGCTCTTCTATCAAAGATCTTTTTCACCCTAGCTTGGTTATTAGTAATATGATCTACAATATGTTCCCTTCTTCAATCTTGCATAGATACATAATTATTTTCTCCAGACCGTTATGGAAATGTTGGTCTTCAATCACCTTTTGTAGTTTAGCAATGACTAACTTTAATTGAAGAGAAAGCTGAGCTTCTACGCCATATACCAGCTCAAAAGGTGATATTCCTATGGCTCTTTTTTGTGAAGTGTGATATTCCCATAATTCTTCATGCAACCTTTTGTGCCAATCCCTAGCATTATCATCAACTAACTTCTTCATTATGGAAATTAAATTCTTCTTAATTGATTCGGCCTGACCGTTTCCCTGAGGAAAGTAGTCAGATGAGTGTGACAATTGAATTCCATTATCATAATAGAAAATTTGCATTTCAAATGAAGAGAATTTTTGTGCATTATCAGCTACTATCTTCGCCGGAATCCCAAATCTTACCAAAATATTTTCCTTTAAGAAAGAACAGACTATTTCTGAAGTGGTTTTTTTTACAGGAATGGCCTCTACCCATTTAGTAAAGTAGTCTGTTGTGGTCAGAATATGAGTATGACCCACACTTGAAGGGGGATTTATAGGTCCTATGAAACCTATACCCCATTGCTTAAATGGTTCTTCAATAACCACAGGTCTTAACAGTAATGCTGCTAAATGAGGCTTTCTAGAGAATAACATACATTTTTTGCACTGTACTACCCACTTGTAAGCATCTTCAAACATTCCAGGCCAATAGTAACAATTTATTAGAATCTTAAATGCTATTACTGAGGAGGAGAAGTGGCCACCACAAGCTTCCTTGTAAAAGGATTGAAGCAGCTTCTTTTGTTGATCTTCATCAACACATCGGAGGAACATTTTGTCTAAACCTCGTTTATATAGTATGTCATCGAAGATAACATAGTTAACCAATTTTAATTTTAAATTCCTTTTCACTTTTGTAGTAAGGTGATCTATACATTCTCCATAAGTTAAATAAAAGGCCACATTTGAGAACCATACATATTTCAATCCAGTAAATAGAGATAAAGGAATGTTATCTTTGGACTCCTCTTCATTTTCTGCAATTAACTTACAGAGTCCTTGACCTCTTACTAATTTGGTAGGTTTGATTTCTAAATCAAAATATTTCACTTTGGCTACCCATGTTGCCCTGTTATTCATAGATACCTCCAGCTGAATTAGAATACTCTTGACAGCTAAATTTGGGACATAGACGGTAGAGTGCGAATGAAGGATGTAATATCGGAACTGCTTAATAGCCTTCACCACTGCAAAAGCTTATTTTTATTTGGGAGATTACTTCAGTTCATGTTTCTTCAATGGCACACTCATGAAGGAAATAGGGATATCCTCATCTATATCGTTCTTTTGCAATAAGACACCGGACATAGTATGTTCTAAGGCATAGCAATGTATTACAAAATCTTTTCAAAAATCTGGGTGAGACAGTACCGGGGCTTGAGCAATTGCCCTCTTCACTTCATCAAAAGATTTCTCGGCCTCTTCAGACCATTTAAAACTTTTTTTTTCACTTAATACATTTACCATAGGCCTAGTCATTTCTGAGAATTCAGGTACAAATCTTCTCAAAAAATTAATTTTCCCAAAGAAAGCTCTTATTCCATTCCTATTAGAAGGTAGACACAACTGTTGTATCACACAGACTCTTTCAGGGTGGATCTTAATTCCTTCTCTTGAAACTATATGGCCTAGTAACTTTCCTTTTGTTACACAGAAGATAGATTTCTTGGGGTTTAGTGATATCCCTTGATTTCTACATTCTTGTAGAATAAGCTTCAAATCTTTTGCATGTTTCTTCCTCTTACGGGAGAAGATGATCAGGTTGTCAAGGTAAAATACAATTATCTTATTTAGCAGGTGACCGAAGGAGGAATTCATGGCACACTGAAAGGTTTCTCCAGCATTAATCAAGTCAAATGGCATTCCATTATATGTGAATGTACCCCAAGGAGTAGTAAACGATGTTTTATGGTGATCACTAGGGTTTACACTAATTTTGTTATATCCTGAAAAACCATCTAGCATTGACATCATTTTGGAACTTGCCACCATCTACAAAATTTGATCCATATTAGGAAGAGCGAAGTTATCTTTCAGACTGGATTGATTCAAGTTTCTGAAATCTACGCAGATTTTGATTTCACCATTTTTCTTGCGAACTGGTACTATGTTCATGACCCAGGTAGAATGGTGAATTGGGTAGATTATTCTTACATTCATCATTTTGTCCACTTCTCTAAATATGGCATCTAAGACCCTAGAATTATAATTCCTCAGTTTTTGTTAGAAAGGCTTAGCGCCAGGCTTCAATGGGATGTGATGTTGAAATTATCCATTTTTAAAATCCTTTAAGTCTTCATAAGACCAAGAAAAAACATCTTCGAATTCTCTTAAGAACTTTTTGAATATAACTTTTTCTTCTAGGCTAAAACAAGTGCCTAGATGTACATATCTGGGGTTTTCATCACTACCTATATTTATTTTCTCAAAATCATCGGATTTCTTATCACTAGTCTCTTCAGTTTGACTGATGAAACAATCACCATGATCAAAGAGGCTCTCCATTGTTACGAGGCCTTTAGGGATATGGTTTCCCTTTAATTGCACAATATCTTCCTTTCATCGAACTACTCATATGCACAAAACTCTTGACACTTGAATTCTGAACCCTCAAAAAATACTGAGAACTTTTCAATACGCTATAAAAATGTCAACACATGGGCATCATTACTGAAGACTTGCCAAGAATTAGCATTTTCTGGTACGCTAGGTCAGTGAACTAGCTCTATAGTATACTTATTTTTGTCAAAATTAGGGTGAGGAATGAGTAATGCTGCAGGACCGGAAAGTATGTCGGCTCTAGAATTTAATTCTCTAGGAATTGCCTCAATTGCAAATGCCTCAAAACCCTCAATTTCATCCTAAACCCTATTTCTATAATGCTTCATTCACTCATTTTTAACTGCATATATGCCTCTTACCTGCTTCACAATTATCTCAGCATCCCCTTTAGCTCTCACGATTTTAATACTTTTCCTCTTTGCTTCTTGAATACCAAGCAGCAATGCTTCGTACTCTGCGGTGTTATTTGTATTCTCGAATTCCATTTTAAAAGCAAAAGGAAACTTCTTACCAATAGGAGATATCAAAACTACTCCTGTGCCTGAACCTGTAGAGGAGAAACTCCCATTAAACTCAAGAATCCAAACCTCTTCATTCCTAGGAGGTTTCAAATTAGAAACATCTTCTTCAGGCAAGATCACATAATTGGCAAAATCTATTTCTTGGTATAAGATTTGGGCTCTAGGATCTTCAGATGGGAAGACAGTGTATTTTGACTTGGTCTCAGGTTGTAAAACTACCTTCTGATTACCAATGAGAATTATTTCTTGTGACCAATCTAGTTTAATTTCTCCTCCTAAGTCCTAGTAGAAGGTTCAACTTAAAGGCATACCGTAGCTAGCAGGTAAATCTACCACAAGGATGGTTAATTTTAGCCTTTTATTCGAATAAGCTACCAATGACACTTGAGCATCTTTGATTTTACCAAGTAATGGGACTTGCTTAGAATCTATTAAGTAACATTTGTCGAAGGTCTTTGTTAAGGGTAAGTCTAAGGCTTTTGCTATAGATAAAGGCATTATATTGTCTAACGCCCCTGAGTCTATAATACAGTTACTAAGTTTATGACCATGCATGAACAGAGATACATAAAAAGGTTCTAGTTTACTGAAAATTTGAGGAGGTTCTGAGGATTCCTGACTAAGGATATTTTGAACATTTTCAAGAAGGATTAGATTTTGATTTATCAGAATTTCATGAGTAGAAGCAGCATTTGTTTGATTTGTTACAACTTCAGGAGATGATCCTTTTAAAAAATTCACCAATTTATCTAACTCATTAGGTTTCAACTTCAAATATTTGACAAGATAAATTTGAATCTTGGAAGTCTTACAAAAATCAACAAAATCAAAGGGAGAATCAGGTTCTTCTTTTTTAAGAATTTTTACCTCTGGTCCTGCCTTTTCGTCCATCCTTGAACTGCCACTTGTATGCACATGCTCCTTTTCTCCTTTATTTTGAAATGGATGCTAGACCTGATTGGTATTCCTGCTTCCTTATTGACCTCTTGTGAGCACAAAGCAAGAAGGTTCCTCTAGAGTAATAAAAATGTCACCACCACGATCAGAGTCAGACTCATATTCTAAGTAGTAACTTACAGAATCACCAGGTCCTCTGAAGTTTCCTTAATCAGCAGGGATCTCCTGAATACTTTCTTTATTAGGCTCTAGATGTTTGTATCTCACCATTTTGGGGCAGGAATCTCCATCATGTTCATTAGACAAATGAAAAATACACATATTTCCTTTAATAGGAGGGGGTTCAATTTGTAGTCTTTGCTAAGCCGGCAAGGCATTCCATGATTTCCCGTAATTTCCCATCCCCTGACTTGGATATCTGCGAGGAACATCTTGGTATGGAGAAGGAGGATATTTTGGCATCTATCTCTTAAGGGAAATCATATCGTTTACTAGTCTCTATACTACTGGATCACCAGAGCCAGAAGTAGAGGCTTGATTTGTTGATGTTGGTATATCTCTCCTCCATTTTCCTGCCATTATGAGGTCATCCTCAAGTTCAACTGCAATATTTTGAGTTGTGGCTATATCGGCTACCCTATCCCATCTCAATTGATAACTTATGTCAAGAGGCATTGCATTGACAAAGAAGCCTTTTTTATTTTCTCCATTCGGTCTCTTAGCGTTAGGAATCTGATAGAGAATCCTGTTGAATTTGGCCACAAATTTTGTCATAGGCTCATGCATCTCCTTCTTCAATTGCGACAATTGGAGTAAGAGGGAGTGTTCATCTTCGACAGATGTAAAATGAGCATTGAAAGTTGTTTTCATTGAGTTCCAATCGGTAATATGACCATTTAGGAAATGGTAAAACCAATCAGCAGTAGATTTGGCAAGGGTTTGTACAAATAATCTAATTGCAACATCTTCATGTTGTACAGCTAAAATCCCACAAGGAGTGTTAAAGGCATTCAAATGATCATCTACAGAAAGTTTACCATTTCCATAAAATTTAGGTAATACATCCCTAGCCCCTTTTAGTAAGGGACGATTTCCTCCTACATTTAAGGGATCTACTGCCACTCCCCAAGGCTGGGCCATGATTGATGTTGGGAAGATGGTTACAATGGGGGGAGTTTGAGTACTAGACAATGTTAAAGCCTACCAATTGGATTGACTTGAAGATGCTTCAGGAGAAACTTTAGGAGGAGAGGGGGGTCTACTTTTTTCTTTCTTCTTAGGGGTAAAGGTAATAAGAAAATGAAAGTTTTGCAAATCTTGATAAAACTTATCAAAGATCCCTTCTCTCCTTTGAGACCTAGTATAAGGATGAGAATCTAGTTTTAAGGTCTTTATGGGCCTTCAGCTGCTCTGTCCACCACTGCATCTTCCTGTGCTATGGGAATTCCTCTCAATCACTCCCCAATATTTTCTTCTTCCTCTATCACCAATCTAACCTGCTGATATTGCTGATTACTTTCTCTTACTTTCTAGGCCAAGACAACTAGATCAGAAATAATGTATTCTTGGGTATCTAAAAAGTGAAAATCAGGTTGAAGGACTAGGGGAATTTCTTCTTCATTAGGTATTACATCAACAGGAAACACCATGATCTTTTCTCACTTGTAAACACAAATGCATCCTGATCTTTTTTTTAAAAACACATTCCCCAGCAGAGTTGCCAAAAATCTGTTAGTGAACATATTTTTCCTTCTTGAAATATAACTATCAAAGACTCGTAAAACCTAAAAATAGAAGGAAAGAAATGTACTAACAATTCAGTGAATTGTTTACAACCACACTCTGTGCATTTGAAGGCACAGCTACTTTAAACAAGAAGGATTTTCAAAAAAATCTTTAATTTAGAAACATCTAATTTGGAGCATACTTTTTACCAGAAAGCATGAAAGGCTGTGAATTACATCACCATAGACAATTAATTAATTATTCTGAGATTTAGCAGATCAAAAATATATACGATCCAACTGAATCGAACCTTAAATAGATGAATAAAAAAAGAGAGTCTAATTCATAGAGATAAAAAATCTTGAGAGATTACTAAAAAAATCCACAATATATTTAAACAGATTATAACAGCATGTTCATTCAACTCCAACTGAAATCAAAACCATGCACTTAAATAGACCAACTGATACAAAATAATGATAAAATATTCTTATATTATCAACTGATAATATATAGATTCATAAATTTGAAAATATTCTGTATCATTCCATAGAAAGAACTTAAGAAAATAGAAACAAAAGTAGAATTGAGTTTTCTTTTGTCCAAAAAGAACCGACCCTCACTTGGTCGACCAAAATATCATTTATAGCCACGTAGGGCTTAATTCAGTATTTAAAACTAACTGCCTCAAAATAGAAAGAACATCAGAAACCAACTAAAATAGAAAACTAATTAGAAAACTAATTGGTCGATTGGCCTATTGTAGTTCCAACATTGGTGTTCATGGTATTCTTCATTTCCTTCCATTCTTCGAATGCCATAGAGAAATTTTGTCTCAGTTTTTGGTTTGGTTAGGTAGCTACTTTGAATCTTTGGAGCCAAACATCTTTGAAATAGTATGTCTATTGATTCTTGCTTTCAATTACCTTCAAATTTTCATCTCCATAAACCATAGCCGATTCTACATCAGCTAAGATAGAATGATCTGTCATCCCAATTTCTTTGGCAGCTTTCAGGCTTTCCAACTTTTTCTGGAAGTAGGGCAACAACTTTGACATTTCACCACTGGCTTCATTTTCAAGTCTGATGATCTTGCCTATGCACTCATTTTGTGCTAGCAGAATATCTCTCAGGTTGATATGAGCTTCAATTATTTACGATGACTCTTCAATTGCCTGTTCATATAATGAACTCTCCCATTCCAAATTCACTTTGACCACAAACAGTGAATTTTCATCCATACCAAGCACTGCCTTTTTAGAAATAAAATTGTTTATACCATAGGTATAAATGTCTTCCATATTATGTATTTTGATTTCCAATTTCCCCCTTTTCTTTTTCCACTGCTCTACATCATCTTCTACTATTTTTAGTAATTGCTTGGCTTTTCTCATCACATTATCAAAATCACTAGAAAACCTAGTAATTTCTCCATTTACTTTATCCATCCATTTGTAGAAGGCTGTTGAAATTGATCTATCTTTGTGTACTTGGTCCAGGAACTTCTGAATTTTTGGAGACTTTACATCCAAATCCAAAGAGACCATTGTCAGTGGTTGAGGTAGAGGATCATGAAGTTTCTGAATATACTTGGCCATTTCACAAAGGGCCTGTTTCAGTTTCATCTTATCTTCAGCATCCTTCTTTACTCAGTGACTGATCTTTTTATTGGCTGAATCAAAGATTTTCAAATTAGTAGCCCTGGTAGTCATGCCCAGATCTATCTTTTCAACATGGAAGTCACTTTTTCTCACCTCATCATTGGATTTATCTGAGTTTGGTTTGAATATCTCTACCATCTAATGTCCTATTTTAGTATCCACATCGACCATGGCTTCTACCTTTGGCTTCTTACTTCTTGGTGTTTTCCTAAGATATTTGCTAACCATATCTCCAATAGGAGCCGATATTGGAATGATGCTTCTTTTCTTGTTAACTGAAATCCCTAACCAGTTAGGACTCTTTGGTGTAGAGGCATCAGTGGAAGGGGTTGATACTGACATGTTTTGGTGATGTTCTTCTGCCATTTGGATCTTCAGAGGGCTTGTTGGACTTTTCTCCATTTTAACTTTTCTTTTGTATTGCTTTTCACTCTCCTCTGGATCAAGATCAATTGTAATGCAGGGGATTGATTCAATCTTTTCTTGCCTTTTACTCCTGGTTCTGGTAATCCTCAGGGACTGTATGGGGATTGTTTCTCTCTTTTCAATATGATCTTCAATTTTAGTGTTGGATGCACCTACAAACAACAATTCCTCATTTTCATTAGTAATAGTGGGAGAAGTGGTGAGTTTCAAAATCCTTATGCTCTTCCTGGTTATAGAGACAAGAAGTTCTTGCTTCTTTTTCTTGCTTAACTCCTTCAACCACTTGTCTATTCTTTTGAAAACACTTTCAGAGAGAACATTCAGGTCATCTAATTCTTCTCTTCCCCGATCTATCTTCCTGGCCACTATTTTGCCATTTTTCTTGATACGTTCAACTTCTTTTCCATCTTCTTCCATATCGGTGTCAAGCCCTTTAAATTTAAAAGGTGGACGCAGAGAAATAATTTGATTTAATGAAAATTGAGAATGCATTCTTCTCACAACCTCAAATTCATCAACACAGTCAGCCCAATAGTCCTCTAGACCTGGCTGATGTAGGAAGGTAGCATCTACTTTAAAGTGGTTTTCCACAAATTTCTTACTATCAAAATAAATGCGACTTTGATAATAAGGGAGGTCAAATATTTTAAGTTCGGTATCAGGGGAAGACATACCATGTGTTAACCTGAGGCGATAATGTCCAAAATCAATAGGGAAGAATGAACCCACCCCTCTTTTAAGCTTGAATTTCAATCCAACTTGGATAATTTGTCTGCAAATTTCCAACAAAATGTATTTATCTAGACAATAATGTGGGAGCTTCACAGGTTCACCACTAAAACCTCCTACCCTTAAATAGCTGAAGGTAGGGAATTGGGTAAAGAAACTACCATAGGCCTTAGTCAACTCCATAGCCTCTTCAGACATTCTATAATTTATCTTTCCTTTTAGCTCAAAGACAAGCTTGGCCAAGAACGTATCTTGCACCCTTCAAAAATTTCTCAAGTTCTTCTCCTTTTGCAAATAAGAGTGGTATTCGTATATCATCATGTCATCTCTCCATGGTTGATGAGGCAGACCTTCCTAGTTTCTATATATGGCTAGGAAATAAAATAGGTATGAGGTCATGTAGAAGCTAGAGGCTTCTGCAGACTGGGACAGCTCTTCATCCAGTCTTGCTGCTGTTACTTCGGCCCATTCTACATATGTTCTATCAGTAAGAATGTTTTGAATGAGAATGTACATCCATTCCTCCCACATTATGTCATTAGGTTTTCCCCTCAATCTATTCAACATGACAACAATATCTCTCACTTCTCTTAACAAATGGTCCTTTTTCAGAGGTTTAGGAAGTTTGGAGCCTCCTCTTTCAGCCTTGGACAACCAGTCCCTAGCATACGTCTCTGTAGGAGGAATTCTCAGGGCTGCCATTACTATTTGTCAGTTCACAGACACCAACACTTCTCCAGAGGGAAGGCAGATACATCTATTTACTCTGTCATATCTATATCTACATTCCATCACTAATTTAGGGCACGGAGTCACTTCAAGAAAACCAACAGCTTCCAACAAACCGCTCTTAACAATTTTGGCTGATATAGTCTCAGCCTTGGCATTTCTAACTCTGTGAACAATCTCTGCAATGTCGTGTTGACAAGAACTATATCTCCCATTTTTGGTAGACATCTACTTATAGGGGAGAACTTGTTTTCTTTTACAAATTTGGCCTATTGCACTGACTTACTAGAACTACCCGTGATAATCCTAGTGTTATTAACTCAGAAAAAGATATGAAACAATAGTAATTTCCTTTCTTACAATATGCAATTCTTCAAAAACCAGAAAGGAAAATGAGAGAAAATAATTTTAGAATCACCGATGTCAACACCTCCACTTGCAGAGAAAAACCTTCAATCCGGTCAAGCTTTCCAACAGAATGCGAAAATATAAATGGCAAAGAAAGGGAGACTGAATGCATACATTTAAATCACTCCTTTTTACTAATTATGATTACTTGTCGTGAATCAATGATTCCTGTCGTCAACAACTAGCCATGTCCCATTGCATTTCCTGCTTACTCAGGCAAAATGTACTCTTAATTGAGTTGACGTCACTCCATGTCTTTTCATAAATCAATTTAATAAATGCGAGTGACATTTGGCACATGTCGAGTGTTGTCAGATCATTATTGCATTTATGTATCTTGAACATTGAACTATGATGTGCTAAGTTCAAAGTTTGAGATCTCACATGCCTTTAGCCATGAATTGACACAAATAATAAATATGACGAATTGACGCGGGACACAAGAGGTGAAAATGAATTATGAACACAAAAGATAATGGTTTACGATTCAAGATCTCAAAAAATGCGACGCTGAGACAGAAAGATGCAGGCTAAAGAAGGCATGACCTATGTAAAATGGGAAATTGAACTTTGAACTTTGAACAAAAGAGTTCAATGTTCATAGTTCAACATTACATTACACATCCGATGCGGGTTTACAAAACTTACCAATCGAAGAAATATGCATGGACATGCATAGCGGGAAATGAGATGTTGAACTTTAAAATTTGAGTTCAAGGTTCAAGGTTCAATATACAACTTGACACTTTACACATTATTTTGCGAAAAAGTTAATCAAAAGCTTTTGACCTGCAACATCTATGATCAAGGGGAATTAGATATGGAGAGGTTCAACATACTTTTGGATGAGGCAATAAAGGCATAAATAGAATGCAATAAGTTCATTACAGATATTAAAAGAATAACAGATGCTGGGTGGGAAAGGCAGAAGGCTTAGCTGGAAAGTATTTATAATTTTGAGTGGCCTAAGGAAGAAGATGTGATAGCATGGGACATCATGACAAAGCCTAAGAAAAAGAAACCTGTTATAGTTGACTTAGATGTCATGGATGAAGAATGAAGGACACATGTCACCTTATCTATGAGCACTGGAAGGTTAGTAATCTTGAAGAGATTAGTGTAGGTTAGCCTGTATTGGCAGTCACCAAATCTTGTTACAACTATTAGATACAATCCTGAATATATGAAGACAAAGGTGTTGACATCCACAAAAGGACAAAGTGAAAATCAGATTTCATTCCTTAGTTTTATCCTCCCACCGCTTGGAGTTTTCTTGTCTTTTGTATTTTTCTATGTTTTTAGGGTTAGGTATCCAAATCATCTGAATCTTGTTGCATCCTTTTCTTAAGGATTCGAAGATGATTTGAGACTCTATATATGTAATTGAACCTTTTTGTAAAGGAGAGAGTTGGAAATTTTAATAGAATTACAAGGCAGACTAAAATTGTGTCTGAACCTTTGTACTATTTGTCTATCTCATGTATTTGAAGCTTTGAGACATGAATAAAATATTTTTCAATCTATTTTTTGCATCTAAATTATCTCTTTATATTTTTGTTCTTGTTCTTGTGTGTTTATCTGTAAGGCATTTAAGCACACTAATCATAAGGTGATTATGCAGTTACTTGTGAGTTCCTTCAAGGAAGGAGTAAATTGTTTCAAGTAACCCAAGGAACATAGCATTAGTTTAAGGATTGGATGATAAATTTGTATGGAGAGGATATTTTATAAGGTATTCTATCTTTGTTGCAAGTGTTTCATTGATTACCTTACTATGGATTTATACAAGATATTGACTCATAGCCCAGGGATTAGGAACTGGGTTTATGTTTACTAAGTAATTGATTTACAATCCAATATTTTCAAATTACTCAATCATATACATTACAAAATATATAATTCCATTCAAGTGATTGTATTCTTAGGATACAGTTCAGTTTGTTGATTCCTTGAAGAGAGGATCATTAGGTTGCCCCTCCTAAAATCAAAAGGAAGAAGGATAAAAGTCCTTATCTCATTGGTTTATGTTATCAAGACCATATCTTGGCTTATAGTACTCTATTTTAAAATAATCATTGCAATCTCCAAGGTAGCTTATAAGTTGTTACAGTGAGGTCAGAA